>BJCG01001847.1:0-55591 GCA_005406145.1 Prunus yedoensis | reverse complement strand
CCGCTGATCTCTGTAACAATATTCATCAATCTCTTTGATTTCCACAGAGCGTGCCATGGCCTCTGTACGTACTTAGCAGCTTGTCCGTCCACACCCTGTACCAGTAATTTCTGGCTCTGGACCATCAAACTGCCTCCATATAACCGTGCTCTTTCTTTCTTGAGTTGCATTGGTGTGATCTTATGGCTCGCAACCTTCTTAATTGGCACTTTCCTCTTATGGCTCCGATCCCACTTCTTCCAATCCCTCAAAAATTCAACCTCCTCCACAATTGAGGCACTCTCCTTAAGATGCTCAAAATCAAAGTAATACCGAAAATCTTTCCCTTCCTTATCTTTATTACTTGGAGTATAACTCCCCGCCAAGCATACACTCAAATCCATCACAAATGTCCTGTTCAAATACATAGCCTCACTAAACCACACAAGAAACTCCATTGGTATTGGTTCATTCCTTTGCAATAATCCCCTCCACGTGAATAGTACAAGTACTTACCCTTCCTAAATTCATATCCGATCCCAAGCTTGGGATCGTATCATTAATCTGTTCGTCACGAACTGATGGGGCTATTTTAGCACCCCTAGTGCTATTACTAATCCTCCTCGGCCTTCGAGCATTAATACCCCCGAATGCCACCCTCCGGCATGGACCACCATAGTTACAATTCACTCCAAATCCAAGCTTAAACCTCCTAAAATCCCTATACTACTTCCTCCAAGACTTCTCCTTCTTGTTCCTAAACCTCCACAACACATCACACTCGTCCGGTTTCGACCCATTAACCGGGGTCTGATACTCCAAGAACACAATGGACTTAAAGAGCCTCAAATTAAACCTCTCCACCGCAATCAAAGCCCGAGGGTCCGAGCAATTCACTCTCTCCAAATCCTCACAATTCAATTGGGGTGGGGTGGAGTTGGTGATATTGGCTTCTGATTTCTCAATCACCCCCTCGGTGATGCGGTCCTCCGAAGCCGGAGGCACGGCAGGGGCAAGTAAATCCTCACCAGTCTTGAGGATAGAATTGTCATTCTTGAAAGTGGCATTCTCAGACTCAGTGAAGAGTTTTGTTAAGGCTGGAGCTGACTCCAGCCATGGATCTGGGGGTTGGTAGGTGATGGCAATCACAGTGATTATAAGCACTGAGAATACAAACACTGAGAAGCAGAGATTGCTTATGAGCTTTATCAGGTTTTGCCCAATGGGCTCAGTGGCCGGATTTGATTCTTTCATGAGTTTTGAAGAAAACCCAGGTAGTAAAACCAATCAGATCTTGGAGTGCATGAACTAAATTTTGGAGGGTATTGAGAGAAAGTAGAAGAAAACGAAGGAACTTGAGTGGAAATGAATGGGAAAGTTCAGAAATTTACTTACATGAGATGTGAATTGGAGCTGTGGAGGGTTGGTTGATGGAGATCTGCTGAGGGAGGCTTGTGGAAGGAAATGAGACTTGGGTTTTACTGGTGTTTACTTTAGTTTCGAGGACGGTGGTTTGTTGTTAATGTCAAGTGTGGAAGAGCTTCTGCTACAAGCGACAGGGAGCTTTTGGTTGGGTGGATTGTCTTTGACTCTTCGTGAAATTGTCACTGGACAGCTTGCAATGCCACATCGCTCGTCAGCAAAGAATATTTGTTAGAGGCCCAAATTATACTATTTGGGCCTAATTTGAACAAGTGGATTTTGTGGTTGTACAAACAATGTCATACAAGCCTAGCCTATAGGAGCAACTTCAGTGGGAAGATGTAAATTCAGGGTGTAAAAGTTTTGGCTCCTTTAAACTGACGAGGAGCTCCTCCTCAAAATAAATGAGATTTTGACATTTGTCAATTTCATTTATTTTTATCTTTTTCTGAAATTCTTTTAATTTTCTTTTTTTGGAATTTGACCATTTGCTTCGAGGAGGAGCCAAGAAGCCAATAATTTTTTAGAGTTAATTTTTGTTGTGTTATGTTTAATAATTTTTTTTTTTCAGACAATGTGGAGGTAAAAACAATGTAGTAAAAGCCATTAAGGGATCGTTTGATGTGGAGGTAAAAAGAATGGTGTACAGTCAATTGTGATGTTAATGATTATCAAGATGAGGATGGTGGCAAATTTGTTTTGCTACATACAGAGCACCTATGTTACATGAAAACATTAAGGAACTGTGGTGCTGGACAAAAATTTGTATGAAACGGGTCTTACTCACTCTCTCTATCTCTCTCGTCACGTTGTAACTAAATTTTTCTCATGTTTCTGAGCTAGAGACAAACACAACTACCTCTTCCTCTCCGCACCCTTTCTTTCAATTTCTAATGCAAAGAAATAATCTTCACATTATACTCTTTTTTTTACAAACTTATGCTAATGTATATCATAGTTATGAAACCTTGACATGTATATCATAGTTACATTACCCCATTGGGTGTTTAATGTTTCATTATATCTAAACTTAAAGTGAACTTGAATCTCAGCGAAGAGCATGGTTGTAGTCGTGGAAGTGAAACTGTTTGTAGATAAAGTGAGCCAACCATTTTGAAGCTGCAAAGGATAGTATAGCCATTGCAACTAGCGTAGTTCTTGCAGCCACTGATAACGCAGCCTGCTTGGTTGCAGCAACAATTCCAACTAAAGAAAAGAGACGACCTGCAACACAACTTCCAGCACCCTCAGACCTTTGTGTGCAGCACTGCACTGCTGCAGCTCACCACATGGGACCAGTACCGAGAAGGTTGTGCAAAACTCCTTTATCATTCAACTAATGACTTTTAACACACTCCAAGTTAGTTCTAAGGATCCAACACTACCAAATAAACAAATGCTTGTGTCCAAACAATGTATGTCGCAAAATGGCAAGACAAATGGCAAATTTTTAATCAATGTGCCAGAATTCCTATATCATTTATTACCTGAAAATGCCAAGATAAACTGAAAGAGATTGATTTCAAAGTATTGTAGCTGGGTTCAGTTTGTTAAAACTTGTCGAACGAATAGAAATTTGTTTCCCACATAAGCTTTCACTATCACTACTTTAATAGAGTTAACATTATCGCAAAACCACCAATTTTTAGCATCTCCAAGACTCTGTAAGGATCTGCTATCAAAATTTGACAGGCAAGGAGTTTAAATGGTTCCAATTTTCTGAAACTAAGAAGTAAACACAGAAGTTCGAATCCTCCTTCATAGTTGTATGTAAGTTACCTGTCCAACAACTGTTCTCTTGGGGGAGTGGGGGGAAGAGCCCACTGAACTTGCCTCTCCAATCTACCTGACCACCAGCATACTTGATTAACCATTTTCTGAAACCAACCACAAGGGCATCTGACTTTGTAGGCACAAAACATGCTTTCTGCCACTGGTTGGGGCCAGCATCCATTATCTTACGTTCCTGTAGGAAGAACTCAAGCGTCATACAAGACCACATGCAATAAAATATTGACCTAAGAATATTTCCATCATCATGTGGTTGCACATCGCAACTCCATAGGGTGTTTCTCTTATTGTTTCTAAAACCTGATACCAAAAGCATTACTTTCAGGGGGGTGGGGGGGAATTAGGTCAAGCTCATAAATTTTCTAAAGAGAATAGTCTTTCGGAAGTTCAGCTAATATTGGCACTGCTCAGGTAAAATAGATCCACTTGACAATTGCCAGGTTTTCTCATTCATTGCCCATCTAGCAACAAGTTTAAAGTTTTGCAAGAAAAAGCCAGAGCATGGTCTTTGTCAACTGAAAAGTGATGTCTTGCATATTCAGCAAGTGAGATGCAAGATAATTCCTAAACTTCATTTCGTACAACAGAGAGTTAGAACTCACCTCAACATGAAGAAGATATAAATCTGAGTCCAAAATCAGGTTTTGTCCAACATGAAAGATCCATCGTGGAACAATCTTATCAATCCAAACGCCAAAGTTTCTTGGGAAGGTCCATATCAATCTGCTATTACCTGGACTAACCGGAATGCATATAAAAATTAGAAGAGCTCTCCGCTGGGCTGATGACACCTACACAAATCAGCATACACATAAATAGATGCACAAAGGAATACAAAGATAAAGGGTATGTGCAAAAATAACGGAAAGCATAGAATAGATGCCACAGTCAGCTTAAAATCAAGAAGTAAATCAACATATTATACCACCTTTTTGGTTCCAGCCGATGATGCAGCCCCATTACCTTGGTCAACCGGATCAAGGGGAGAAGCATAGAACACACATGGTGGCAGAAATTTACTGCGACCCCACTCCTGCTTTGCAATGAAACCATTTATGTCTAACTTCTGAACACTCAAATCCAATGGTCTGCCCCCTTCTCTATCGGCCTTCTCTGTAAATTAATGAAGTGTAAGTCATCTGAACCTACCATATTACAACGAGAAATTAACGTACTGAATTCAATAAAAATGAAATGATCCACAAAAATGTATCTGCCTTTGGGTTGATTCGTTCGCATTATTCCATAATGTGCATATGGAACATGAGCAGGGTCCATGAGATTTTCAATCAAGACCTCATACCTGGAATTGCAATTTAGAAATCAAGCAAAGTTATAGCATATCTTCTGGGTCTGTCTGATATAGCTAGAATAATTGCATATTCTGTTATATGAAAATGTAATATTACATGCGGATACACCTAAAAGTTATTTGACGTGAAAGAGGAAATGAGACCAGGATACAGATTCACAAGGTTACTTATAAAAGAGCATTATCCCTTTCCCTCAGTAGAAAATAGTTTTATATCAGAAAGTGGTTGAAAGATATATCTTTACATACCCGTAAGGAATCTCTCTATTTCCCATTAAACCAGAATACGATGGATCATCTAGTTCTGGTATGTAGGGAGGTTTTTTCTCCGCAAGAACATCTTTGTATTGAGGATCGGAATTTGGCCAAAACCACACAATGCCATTCTGCACAGTACTTGGATAAGCAGCTACACATGCTTTCTTGGATGTGTGAATCTGCATAGTATGCTAGAAGGGTCAACCCTGTTATCTTGTCAAAGAAATAATTCATGCACTGCATACTTTATTCTTATAAAACCACTTCTGCAAACTTGAAAGAACAATATGACTGTTCTGTTTAAGTTCATTAGAATTATGCAAAACTATGGTATTATATGACATCTTCTAGAAGTCTAGTTAACTTGTATGAAGGTGAGCAAAACTATCAATCTGCTACTTGCATGAAAATTTTTCATTCAAGGGTTTTTTACCGGAGGGCCATCAGCAGGTGCTTGAGGGATGAACTTGCAGTCACCAGAGCCATTAAAACACCAGCCATGATAAACACACTGCAGCCTCCCCCACTGATCAATTCTCCCTTCAGACAATGGAGCCAATCTGTGAGGACAAGAGTCATCAAACACCTTCCAAGCACTCTCATTTCTGTCCCACCACACCACCACATCAATACCCAAAACTTTCTTTGCATGTGGCACCCTCTTGTCAAGATCACAAACTGGCATCAATGGGTACCATTGGGCATACCAATCAAATTTCTCTTGTTGGGTGCGATTTTCAACCTCTGGTTCAGGTGGGTTTGCAGGCTCAGTTGAAACAGAAGATGATATGGTGGTGAAAATCTTGAATGTTGATATGCTTCTTTGAACTAATGAGAAAGATGAACTGGGTGTTGAATTAAAACAGAAAGAAGTGAGTTTCTTGGATTGCGCTTTGTCAAATTTAGATGGAATTTGGAGTGAAGGAATAGATGAAATTTTCAGAGCTTCCATGGCTGCCACAAAGGAAATGGGAGATAGTCCTGCAAGGTAAAATCTCGAGGCTCAAAGTGTGAGGCTTGAACTTCAAATTCAGTAAAAAACTTGAGGCTCTTATTTGAGATGGCCATTTTGCCTATTTATGTGATCTTTGATGGAGTGGATAACATGTCAAAAGAAGTTAGTAATCAGTGTGAGTGAATGAAAGGCTCCACGAGTGACGAGTGGCTAGTAATCACCATCACAGTAATGTTTAGTTTGCTATTTGAGGCATGCCCAACCCAACCATAAAATGTTTGCGTGTATAGTTTTTCTTTGCCCTTTTTCTTTGCACCCGTGTTTCGCGTCCATAAACAGCAACACAATTTAAAAGGGCATCAAACCCACCAAATACAACTAAGGAAAAAGAAAAAATTTGAATCCTCTTTTGTATTAAAAGGGCATCGAACCCACCAAAATCCTACAATTTGTCATCTCCCTTTTTACAAGATGAACTAATTAAAAAACTGTATACATGATTTGTGTAGGAAAAGAATGACAGAGAATTCTTATATCATCTTTTCTATTCACACAAAAGAATAAATTAATATGGATAAAAGAAAAAGAATAATAAATAAAGAAATCTATTTTCAGTCATGAGACATTAGCAATTGCGCATGCTCTACTTCCTGTAAAAAGTGGGGAGGGACTGAGTTCTAGAATGGTGAATGCCTTTTCAATCTCTGAAGTGCCGGTGAGCTTATGATTGCTTCCATCTCCCCGCCACATTCAAGTCGGCGTCAGCACACTTGGACTCAAAACCGCTAGTGATTCGAGGAGAGAAGTAAGATCTCGAACGGGCTGCGCTTCTTGGGACAAGCTGACATGCTCCAAAGGCTCGAAACTGGAGCTCTGAGGGATAGTCCCTCACACAACTAATGCGAGGTCCAGCTCCTGTTGTCCATTGCATGACAACTGCTTTCCCAGTTGAAATGATTTCATTCCTTTGTGTGAGTTAATCCTCTTGAGAATTGATTCTTGAGGAATGTCTTCTTCCTCAGTCTCTTCATGGTTTTCTTCAAACAAGTTCTTCTTTGGAACCATGTAATCTTGTTCTGATGAGAGATTTTCTTCTGCTGTTTCATAACTATCCACTGGAGATTCTACAGATATATACTACTGCAACTTGAAGCAGCAGGTTGAGTTTCACTCGTCTCGAAAAATCTTTCCTGTTTGGTATTGCCAGATTAGACAATTTTCTACTAACACTGCAGAGCCGACTTGACATATGAGAATCCATTGTAGCAGCAGCTTGTACCATTGAATCAGTCTCCTCGCGAGTCAAGTCTTCAACAATGGTTTCTTCGGTCCTTTAACTCACATAGACTTTCGATGAAGTCCCCTTCAGATGAGTTGCATCTAATATGAGCACTGCTTCTTTTCTTGCTAAGTGAACCTTCCTCTTCCTCTCAATCGGACTTAACTGAATATAACAGAAAAGTGGGCTTCTTCAGTAAAAATGTTCCACTTATTTTCTCTTGAAGTATATCAAATCATCGCAAAAGAATACAAGTTCTATTTTTCTACAGACCTTAACATCTGTGAGATCCACCTTGTTCTCTTCTAGGAATGAGACAAAGTCTCTGAAATTTTCTTCTGTAGGGCGATATGACCACTGTGAGGCCAAACTGCCTGTAGAAAGTCACAAGAAACCAATGTTAGATACAACGGCAATATCTAAGGATAAGCATCAAAACAATGGTACGTATGGAAAGAGGAAGAAGATTTTACAAGTTTTTTTTGTATTATATCCATACCTTAATGATGCCATGTTCAACAACTAATCTCCCCGCAGGCAGATGTGGCTCCTCCAGCCAAAAAACTCGAATGCTGAAATGTCCCTCTTTTTCTTGCCAACATATAAGGTTCTAGAAGCACTAAGGACAAAAATCCATTTGGCATCATCGAATTCTTCAGTTGTATGGAGGACCTTGCCCTGATTGCTTGTAGAAGAATTTTTCCATCCTTCACACACTTCGTAGGCCATTCTTTCCATCTATATTAAGCAGAAAAAATTATCAGCAAATGAAATGGAAGAAAAAACAGATCGAAGGATTATCAATAAGGACATAAAGGCTCACCGGTCCGAGATACTTGATACACTGCTGTTGAAGTTTTGATCGAGGGCATCTTTCAACAAGATTTACTTCCTTCCCTTCTCCTATATCTAGCCAGTAGAAGAAGGGTTCTCTACTCTGACAATGGAGCCATGTAACGTAATAAAAGTGTAGATTATGTCCATACCGATGCCTTGGGTCAATCTGTAATAATAAAGAATTGAGATCAGTAAGGGCTCATAAAAGATAAAAGGAAAAAAAGACACTCAAATGCAATCAACTTACTGCTTCAAGCCAGTGCTGCAGAGCAAGTTTTTGTGCTTTTTTCATTCTTTGATAGACTTTTCCAACCTGTAGTGACAAGACATGCTTAATTTTCTGAACAAATTACAAAAACTTAAAGTCAAGCATACCAATCTGTTAAAAAGTTACCTTCGCAGCTCTGGTCCGTGCTCTAGACCAACGTGAGATGGCAGTTTCATGTTTCTCAATTTCAATAAGAATGATATAGAACTCCGCTTGAGCTCAAAGAAATCTAAAAGCTTCCACCTATATTATTACAAAATTTTGAATTAAATAAGATAGAAACACATAAATTTTTTGCACAAATTGACAAGATTAGCACATGACAATGAAATACATACCATCTCTGTTCATAAGAACTGCACAATCTGCTAGCTTTCGTCTGGTTCGGAAGCTTTTGTATACTTTTTGCAATTTAATTGCGGCCATGTGTTTGGGGCTGGCGGGATGTGGAAATTGCAAGGGTTGGATCATCCCCAGCGAACCATCTGATCTTGGGGATTGAATGTTCATCTCTTTGCTAATGGGGCTGATTGGTGCAATGTTCATTTCTTTGATAAGGGGACTGAGTGAAGCAGTGCTCATGCTCTTTTCTAATGAAGGAACCTTAACCAGTACCATTTTCTCTAACTCGTTCCCTTTAAAGCTAACAGAAGTTTCTAGTGTCATCTTTCCAGAGCCTAAGATTTCATTATTGTGGGTTCTGTATCACCACTTTTGAAACTGACTGATCTAACTGGAGTTTTCACTTCATCATCCCCAAAGCTGATGGACTTTACAATTATTGATTCTAACCCACTTTCCAAATCGGTGTGCTCAGCAATGGCAGGAAAAGGAAATTCCCATTTGACAACAGAGAGGGTTTTTATCAACCCAGAGATTTCGGACTCCTGAGAAAAAGAGAAAGAATGAGATTCAGTGAATATTACATATCTGGCAATGCCTTGTATAACAGAAAAGCATCACAGAAGGTACTAAATCCAGCCTTTATCAATGTAAACATGCAGTTAAATTATCCCAAACATGAATAAGAATCCATCATCAGACAATCCTACTATGAAACAGCTTTAGATCTATAAACCTACAAGAATATCAGGTATACATCCGGATGCAACTGCAACTGTTTTCAATCCATGAAATCCCATGAAATCCATTTTCTTCTAATATAATAGCACTCATTGTCTATATGGTAAATCTACCAATGTAAATAAGTTAAGGAAAGATATAACAGTACGTCCCATCGCCAAGAATGGTCTCATTTTATACTGATACAGAACCCATTGAAAAAGACCATAAATCTACAGACCCATCACCAAAAATTCTTAGTTTCTTAAAAAAAAAAAAAAAAAAAAAAGACAAACAAACATCACTCAACAGAGGATTCTATTCCATTGTGATACCATTTCCACATAAAATGAATAATTTATTAACCATCTTGGATCAAACCCGGCATACAAACCCATTAAACAAAGAGCAGGGATCCACAAACCCATTACCCGAGAGCGAAAATTCAAACAAAAATAACTGGAAAACAAGCACATTCCCATGAGGTTAAGATCAAAACCCACAACACCCAGTTCATCAGAAGAGCATTAAAAAAAAACCAACTTTCACCCAAGAAAGAAACTTTTACCATTTGTGCCTCCTCACAGACCAACACCAAACACCAAACAAACAAACTACAAGAATAAAAAGAAGAGCAGAAAGGAGATCATATATAGAATGAAAGGGGAATTCTTACCTTAAAAGGAGGATTTGCGAGCCAACGAAAGAGCAGAAATGGATTATTGTGTATTAATTAGAAAAGAAAGTTCCGAATTTGAATGGTGAGTGATGGAGAAGTTGGATTTGTTTGAGAGGGTTGGATAGTTCTCTCTTTCTTCCTTGCTGTACAAAGCTCCGGTGCTTTTCAAACTCGACCTTTCATTCATGCTTATATATAGGACATCGGAGTGAGAGAGTATTCACACAGAGAAAGAGAGAGAGAGTCCATTTTCCAACCACGTGGTCGTGGGGGTTTTACGGGGAAAAGAACCGAAATCTGAAAGTCATAAAAACAAAAACAAAAATTATGAAACTTTTCTTCTTGGTGGGTTCTAAAACTAGTCTTCTTTCTGGTGAGTATTATTAAACCGTTGTTTTCTTTATTTTATTTTTATTTTATTTTGTTCCCTCCTTCTGAGAAATTGTAGGAGTTCATATACAAGTAATAATCTTCATACTTGACCAACTAGGCGCATGTACTCACTATACCTTTTTCACATTATAATTAATTACTAAAATAGAAAATAACAAATAATATAACCACATCTTATTTTTATAACCTGAAGGTTTCGAGTACCGTCACATAAATGAAAACCAAAAGTGTAAATTGTGTTCGGATGATTTTGTTCTCTAACATTATCTTGTGGGAAATGCTATCAAATGGCTCACGGGATAATATTTGCTTGAAGATTCTTCGTCTCTAGAATTTCCTTCTCTCTCTTCCTCAATTCCTGTAAAATCAAACAGAAATTTTTGTAGGATTTTGAAATTGAGTTTTGAATTACCTTGTGTATTGAATGTAGGGCTCTAGGCATTTAGGATTTTTCAAAGAAAAATCTCAAATATATTCTTTCCCCAAATTGTAGAGACTGGATCAAATCACTAATTCATGATGATATCTCCAAATTAGAATATTATTTTTTTAAATAAAGATAATATCCTTATTTTTAATAACAATTAATTTGCGAAATAAATGGACTCAATTAATTGACGTATGAGATATCCTTTTTGTCCACATGTGCCTTATGATTGGAAACCGAGAAATTTGTTCCACAATATCTATATGAGTTAAATATGTTGTCGATACTGTTAATATTGTCCATTCTATGTCAAATAGTAAATAAGTTCATATTTGATATTTTCGATACCGTCAATTTCATAAAGTGATAGGTACTTTGGAAGAGATTGCTGACACAAGAGTGGTGGTATTTGATAGCCTTTACCCTTTGACTTCATCAAATAGTGTTGGTATATTTACGCGTAAGACAGTCCTTCCGACATAATTGTGTTTCATACTATAGTAATTAAGTAGAAAATATTTTAATGTTGATGTTTTCGAGGGTAATTAAACAATTGGTTAAGTAATACTTGCACGCTTGTGCTATAATTTTGATGGAACTATGTATGAATGTTACTTAGTATATTGTGAAGTAGTCACTTTAGTTGAAATCATAGGTAGTTTACAGAAAGTGCGATTGACTTGAACATTGTCGCCAGCACTTATGTCATTATGGAATTTTCAAACTCTAATGCTTACGTAACTTAACGCCCAAGCTTTTATCATACGCATAATTTGTGAGAGTAGCTAATTACATTGATGATGATGTGTTTCATACGTGGAGTGTTTTGGATGGATATATGATGTGAGTTATAAATTTGGATTATTGTGCTTCCAATTATATTGAATAATATGTAGGGAATTCGAAAAGTGAAAGGTCAGAGTATATGAAACTTCCATGCTGCGCAAGCTAGCATGTCTATGTCCCACAAGTTGACTTGATTATCCCAAAATGCAATGCAAAAGGGAGGAGTTTGATGGGTTAATAACAACAAAAGATCCTTGGAAAGTCTAAAGCTGCTCCTTTGTTTAATACTTAGAAACAGTCAAGCTTCTATACATATGGCTTTTTATTAGTAATATTTCTTATATATATCTCATCCTTCCTTCTCATCCTTACTCTCATTTCCTCTACTCTCTAGCGCAAACAATAAAATTAAAAAAATTATCAAATTGGTGTTTTATTTTTTTTTATTGGGTTATAAAAAAGAATAAAAATGAAAAGGACGGCAAAACTTGTTTTTTTTTTTTCCGAAACAATGCGCCACCCAAAAGAAGAAAAAAGAAGAAAGATGATGCTTTTTCATTTATAATGAAGCTAAATTTGTGTGCTACTTTTGCTTGCTATTGGCCATACAACTTTTTAGCATCTGTCCTCTAATGGCCAACAAAGGCATATTCTTAGTTTAAAATTTGGACCACAATTATAAAGTGCATATACGTAGATTAAGCATGTAAAGTGCATATACGCGTTAGCCGACAAAAAAAACCCCAAGAATTAATGTATAAATATATGTATATATGGTGTATATGCATGCATGTGTCGGAAAGTGGTATACAGCAAAAAGCAACTTAATTTATGTATATATATCCAATACCAGTACTATCACAGTCTATATATTCCCAATAAAATATATATATATCTCTAGATTTTGGGTAAGTTGACATGACAGCTAGCCTTACTGGGTATTATATATTATATTATATATACAAAATACAATACACGCGCTTCTTCATGCATTCAATATTATATTTCCGTACAGGAAGAGGAACCCTAATAAACGTTGGCTTCATCCACGATCCGCCGTCCACTTTCATTTGTTACTACAAGGCAGGTCTCTTGTCCATGTACGAATTACTTTATTTTTGTACATTGCCTCTTTTCCGGGATGAATTTACATAAGGATTCTCGCTCACGAATGAATACAAAAGGATTTTCCGGGATGTCAATATTGCAACAACAATTGACAATATAGTCACAAAGATATGTAATCTGAGTGTGATCCAAACGCAACCAGATCTGGATTTTCATCATTTCCTATTGGATATGGAGGTGTTAAAATAACATTATTTTGGCCTAGTGACCTGTAAAAATAGGTTTATAAGACTCCCCTTTTGCAATTGGCAACGTGTTCGTCAGAAAGAGAGGCACTTAACAAAACCTGGTCCGCACTTGTTTTTAGTTAGTTTTGGAAGCAGAAAAATAAGTCAAAGTCATTCCAATTTCGAAATGAATCAGACTAACATCGTGACGTCCAACTGTCATCATTTGGGTTGGGGAGCTCCATGCAAGGCGAGAGGTACTTTGCACCGTACGAGCTGTGGACTCGCCGACTATCTATCGGTGCATTAAGTACGCGTGTCAGATGGTCAGTCACCCACGTTGTGCTGCCTGGTATGAGCGGTGCAGACATACCAAACACCCAGACAACGAATCTCACGACAGTCGCCGCGCCAGTACTCTAAATATTTCTTTTTCTTTTTCTTTTTAGGGGAATTGTATTTCATTTATTTATTTTTACTAATTTGTTGTTGTTCCAAATCCAATCATGTCCTTCATTTCTTATTACGTACAAGGTTTAGTGAAGTTAAACCTAGCCCTTAATTTCTTATTAGCATATGCGCTTATTCAAATGTTTGTTTTGGAGTTGTTGGAGTTATTTATCACTAAACAAAAAAAACCCTTATGACTCGTTAGTTATAAAATTGTACAAAATGAATTCTGAATGCATGTAATCACCGATTAATTATATAGTTAAGATTTCAAGTTAGATATTGTAGTGACAATGGTATATAAAAAATGTGGTGTAATAATAGATAAAATGGTTTTGGTAGTTGTTGCTATCCAAAGAGCAATAATATTAAAGATGGTAAAGTACCGTCGAGGGTATAAGCAAGCTGGAGAGTACGCTGGTGTATTAAATAATGACAGCTGCTATGCTTTGTTTTGCTTTGCTATATCATCCTCATTCATCATTCATATAGGCTTGACTGCTTATTGTTTTGTTTCTGCCCTTTTCATGTTTTTATTTTTATTTTGGCAGTGAAACATCAACTCTCTCTGTCTCTCTCATACTTTGGAAAAAGTCCCCAAACCCTCCAAAAAACAAAATGTAGAAAACGCGTTTCTAAGTTCAATTTGTCAGCACCGACTTATTATCTAGTATCTGCAGCATTGAAGGCATAAATATATCGTTGTCTTACGTACGTTCTATAAACTATAATGTAAAGTAGTGGACCAAGTAAAAGTCAGCTCAACTTGTAAATTACTCTGCTTTTCTATTTCTACACACAAAAATATAAAAATTGATATTATTCCAGGTAGCTACATTATGTTGACGTTTGCTGGATTTGATGACTACTTGCCTTTTGCCCTTTGAATGTTTGCTTCTTTTTTCTTGAGGAAGGTGATTCTGCCGTCCAACCGGTCTCAAAATGCAGAGCCAAGTTTGACCCTAATTTTAATCAGAAGACAGATAGATACTGATCGATTACTGGCCAGTCGCCATGGCCTACCAAGAAAATATTTTCAATCACCCATGCATCATCATATTTAGCTATGAAAGAGAAAAGATCAATAATAAAATGGACGATTATTGAACCGAAGTAGCTAGCTTCTAATTAACTTGGACCACTTGATTGATTTAGAGTGGGGCCATAGCACTAAAATGGGGTCCTTATCCATCTAGATTAATCTCATCTGTAGTAGTAGTCGGCATGATCGTTGACGTATTGATCCATCATTTTCTTTCAATGCGACCCATGAGTGGGTCTTGTACTTAATTTCAATTAGGGTTTTACCAAAACCATCATTTTCAATGTTAATGTCTCCATCTCTTTCTAAATTCTATGTAGTAATTATATATTGCATTTGAATTTGATCCGTTCCGTTCCGTTTTCCAATCCATAAACCAGAACTTGTCAAGCAAGTTTAAAGAAGTTTGCACGGACCCATCGAAGAGCTTGTCAACCAAGGAATAACAGATGGAGTCAATTCTTTGAAACATAATCCAAGTTAAACGAGTAAGTAACAAGGGTTTCCTTGAAATTTTCAAACACATGTATACGTGACAAATTGACCACGTCAACCTAACCCAACTATTTTCTACCAAATTAATTATACAGAAATTGACATATATTTTACCCTGAAGAATTCCCCAAATTCAACCTGCTTTACTTGACAATTAAGTTAAGGACTTATGCTAAAAGTATATATTTGCATTGCAATTTGCATGCCATGCAGAATGGGTTTAAAATGAAAGTTTAGTCCAATGCGATTTTGTCAACCCAGGAATGCGCCCCCTAATATGGTTCCATCTTAACACACCCCTTTGGCCCTTTAAATAATAAATTGGTCAGAATTAAATAGCTAGCTTGTTGTCACTCACATCACATGAGCTAGCCTAGCTAATATGGCAAATGCATGCTCCACTAGCTATGTATATATAAATGCATTTGTTTGTTATCCCCCCACTTGATTCCAAAGTTGTCTTTATAAACTTGATGATGATTGATAATAATTTATAGCTCGCCCCGTCAACAAGTTGTGGTTGTTGTTCGACATTGAATGAAGGTGTACTCATATTAATGTTACACAAGCCACCCAAGTTGATTATTATTATTCAGCTTAATTAAGATTGACTTTCCTATCGTTAAAATAATGCGTAAGAGGTCAACCATTAAGTTAGCTAGAAACTACATATACAATATAAATCTCATGTAATTTGTATTATATATATATATTGGGAAAATGATACAAATTTTGCAAATGTGAGTGGGCAAGTTAGCTAAAGTAGTGAGTCCGATGTTTGCCTCGTTGCACTGAAGTTTTCAATTTCCCCTTAATTATATTAATTCATAATAATTTGGATTATCACTTATTACAAAAGGATAAAAATTGAATGGATATATGCATGCGTTAGAGAGCAATCCCAACCTAGTTATCATTAATTATGCTTGTATATGCATTAGGGTACACACTATATATGGTGGCAAGGAGACCACACCAAAGCAAGTGGTTGAACTAATTATAAATACACGTAATTATGTTGTTAGGATGTATACATATACTTTATATGTATATATATAAGCAATACGTACGCTTTGCCTATAAACTATACATCAGCAAAGGAGCAAAAGGAGCAAAAGGAGAGCATGCGTGCATTATGCGAGAAGACCTACAGCTAAACAAAAACAACATGTTTAGTTGTTGATCCTCAACTAATTATATAGAAATGCTAATAACTCTATAATTACATTATTATATACATATAAATCCATGATAATTAAGGGAGGAAAAAGAAAAGCGGGGGGTGACAAAATGCATAGCCTAGCTATATAAGTTACTCTATTATTTCATAGTTGTGTGTGCTTGCATGCATTAATCATAATTTGGCACATGTTATCACGATCCATGCCTAACTAATTATGTTTAGTATGCACAACTCCGTTACTCCGTTGATATAATTCAGTCTTGTATTTCCAACAGGAATAAAGAAACAGTTTTAGGAAATCAGATTGCGTACATAGCATTATCATGAGGAGGAGGTTAAGGGAAATTAATATAAGCTAGGTCACCGAAGATGTGGTCAACGCACGCTTTGTAGATCGATCGATCGATCTTACCTAATGAGCTGAGAGAGCATTGAGAGGCATTGAGAGAAGCAAGCAAGCTGGCATGAAGAATTCAAAACCCAAAAGAGAGGCGGAGAAAGAAAATGAATCTTAATCTTAATTAAAAAGGTAATTAATGCTGCTATGCTAGCTATCTCATTACTGATCATTACAGGATTGTATTTTTAATTAATAAAGAGTCTAAGACTGGGTTGGAAGAAAAAGTAGACTGGGTTTGAAGAAATGAAATGATGAATTAATGACCATTACTGCTGCTGATGCTAAAGTGCAAAGGAATCCGAGGTTTCAGATTTTAAGAAGACTCCTCATTTTAAATTACACTTACAGTACCATAATAATTATGCAATGTGGTGGTGGTACTACGGAAAATCAGATCTGGCATATGCAAAAGAAAATTAAAAGTTTTATTTATTATTTATTTATTTATAAATAGAAAAGTTGCTAGGCTAGCTAGAGGCATGGACCACATGGAAATGATTATAACTATGTTTCTAAAGTCTTCAAGACGAGCTGTATGATTTTCCGGCAAACTGCTCAGTAGATTAGCTGGCTTTGCAATCCCTGCTCATGCCTCATGCCTTATAATTTGGGTGTGTCAGCCTGCATTAATAGAATTTTGAACAAACACGTCTTATCTTAACATTCAATCGGAGGCCGCACGTTCAGTTCAGCCCAAAACTGTTTCTCAAAGAGCCCAAATGATCTGAACGGCATAAAATCCATCCCATTGTGGTCCAAATGTCAACCGACGGTAACTATCACTGGAATTTGGGGCCAAAATGCAATTGCTACAATCAATTATATTTTTAAAGAAAACAATGCCAAACTTATAAAGTTTTCTTTTCGATAAGAAATAAATTAAATAAAAATTGTGGACAAGTAGTCCGGTTGCAATGCATATATACAATACAAAACCTATAAATTTCTGCTTGAGAATATTTCTTGCATATATACAGAACACCCCCGGGCCGGGTTGGTTATTGAAATATGGGCCTATATTTTTGTATGGCAATTGGTTGTGGCCCTTGTAATTCTGGGCTTACTGGGCAATCAACCGTCGGATTCACTCCAGTCAATAACCAACCCGGCCCGGATCCGGAGGTTCCTTTCTTTGTTTTCATTCGGGTCCCTCTGTAACTCTGTCTTTCTTCCCCTCTTTGTGCAGATCTGATCTCAAGCACGAAACGGTGAGAAACTCTGCGTTCGGAGTTGCCTTTCATCAATTTTTAAAGGTACTTGTTTTCATCTTCTGTTTGTTTGATGCTTTACATGTTTCTGATCGTTATTTCAGTGCAAGATTTGATCTTAGTTAATAGATTTATATATGTTGTGCTGACCAGTTTAGGTTTTATAGAATTGGACCCTAAAATTGGAAAAATTCAATATTGATGATTGGAAAGATAAAATTTTGAGTAGGCATATTAACCAAGTATATTAGAAATTCATGTGTGAGAAGATTTTGATTGTATGGCATTTGTCCTGAATCCTGATAGCGTTTTTTGTTCCTCCTTCGTTTAGTGCATATCAACTTAAAATGGCTGGCCGAGCTCATATCCCCACTAAGAGCTCAGCACTTATTTCCATGATTGCTGATGAGGTATGGATGATGTTTGTTCAGTAATCTTTTTATTGAAATCACTTCTTGCATTCTCGATTTGTCTTTCTGTTCTGATGAGGTGATCCCTTAATTCATGTAGGACACTGTAACTGGATTTTGCTGGCTGGAGTGGGCAACGTTGACTTGCGGAGAAAGACAAATTATCTATTGTTGATTCAAGTAGGTTATGAGCTTTATTCATGCTTGAAAAGTTGGAACTTCGTCCATACTGGGAATCTGTTTCTGTATGTTTGTATGTGTATGCAGATAGGTAATTGGATGGATTAAAATGCCAATTCTGGTATATGATTAGTAATTGTCTGTAAGGGGAAGGAAATTGCAAACTTCTAGGGAATGAAGTCTATGTACGAAATGATATCTTTCTGTTACGAAATGCTTATTATTGCGAATCATTGACTGTGAATGCTTTTCCTTCTTCTTTTTCAAGAAAAAAAAAAACAAAATAGGATGCCACGATTCATTAGTGATGCAAAGTATAATATTACATTTTTGTCTGTTTAAATTGGTCTGCTGTGAATGCTTTGGTATTCCTTTTGTCTCTCTTCTTAACGCGTATTGCAGTGCTTGAAATTAGCCTACAACCTGATACATTAAATGAAACTTGTACTTTTCTTTCTTCTCGGATTTTTCGATGTGAAAATTTAGCTATGAATCCGTGTTGTTAATAGTTAAAAAGCAAGGTTCAGTTGCTGGTGCTTGTTTTCGTATCTAATAGATTTGCTTTGGTTTTTTGCGCAGAAAAGAAGAAGAAGAAGAACAAACCGTTGAAAGCAATTGAAGATGCATTCAAAGAGTTTACCACAAAGGAGGACATTGCAATGTCTTGATAAGCCAATATGTAAGTTCTTCTCATACTTTGAAGGTTGGTTCAACTGTTTTTATGGGTGATGGTTTTTCTGGTTTGTAAGGTGACACTCCTTAGTTCCCAAGTGGTTGCTACACATACTGTAATTTATAGCAATCTTCGTTTGTATTGGTTGTTGGTTGAAGATTCTTTTCTTTTAGGAAAGAAATGACCTTTTTCTCCTGTTTCCTTACCAGGTTGCAAATATGATAAGGTTTCTAGTTGATAGCTACAACAAGCCAGTTCCAGCTATTTTGGAAATCCCTTCCAAGGATCATCCTTATGGACCTTGCTCATGATTCGGTTCTTTCACGAGTGAAGTACTCTTCTCTACTGAATCTGTGGCTCAGGAAGGCGTTGATCATAGAGTATTTTCCCGTGGTTTGCCGACAAGGGTGAGAAAATAAGTGTTGCCTTTGATACCCTATATGCCCTTCTGCCTTAGATCAACTCCCGTCAAGTGTATGTCAGTTGTATAACCAAATAGATTATTCCAATCAATGTACAGAGGCTAATGATACATTTAGATAAGGCACCCTTGGATCCGAAATCTTTGCCTTTGAGCATCCGTCATTGCTTGGCTCCTCTAGCAGTCTCTATGTATTTGGAGCCGCATCCATCACTCGGATATCTAACCAGAATCATTCATCTGTTTAAAACCGCAACAAAGTTTCATATATTGACTGTAATCAAAATTGATATACAGGACCGTGCACATTTGAAGTTGAAAGTTAACCATTGTTGAAACAGGGGAAACAAAGAAGTATATTTAACTTCCTCACAAACCATGATAGAATAGAAAACATAAATAATTGGTCTAATGTCACCCACAACAAGACAAGTAAAGAAGCTTCAAACTCACCCTACCCATCATATGATATTATCGAAAGAAAAAACAGGCAGCTTCAAACTGAAAATCGAATCCTTCTGTAGAATTGAGAGGTCCCTAACGTTGGTCCGGTCCTGTGGTTTTACATTCTTGGAATATTAATGGAATTTCCCTTCTAAAAAAATTATTCACTCGTCTTGCATTTTTCGATTCAAAAGTATCAATTCATTTTACATAGTCAAGTTTTTCTACCATGTCTTTTCAATTTCCTAATTGATTCAACTAGGTTAATTGATTTAAGCTATAAGTTCAAAAAATAATTCGGTCTTTATGAGTTCCTCTTTTTAATTTTGAATTGAATAATTGAGCAAGTTTTTCTTTTTTCTTTTTTCTTTTTACAATGAATGAGCCTTTATTGAGTTTCCTCTTTTTAATTTTGAATTAAGTTTTTTTTAAAATTATTTACAATAATTGGTTTGGCCCCTGACATAATATTTATATTATATAATATTTTAAAATAATATAGGTATGTATAGGGTATTATACAAATTGGGGCCCTAGGCGGCCCGCCCTGCTTGCTTGTGCCCATGCCTCCCCTGGTTGTCCATTTCAACAATGTTAGTAGCAAGCCATGGAGATCCAATCCAAGGAATCTATTTTTGTTTTTTGGGGGTAATTTCAAATATTAGGGCAACAACGCTCAACTCCTAATCATAATAACTGCATTGCGGAAGGGAGGTGGACAAAAGAAGGCAGATTCAAATATTAGGGCAGCAACTCTCAACTTGTCATAAAGTGCTCACAAGAGCAAACTTGGATCCTCCCTAAAGAGCTGTGTATCATTTCCATTGCCATACTCTAATGTTGTATGAGTAAATATACATCACATTGATCGGCAGCAACATCATGAAGGTTAATAAAATTCACTTCCTTAAGGAGTTGAACTCAACTAGTGGTTCTTAGACTGTGCCCAAATGATATTCCATCTCTCATCAGACTGAAGCAATTATGATATTAAGCACTATGCCTTGGCCCTGACAGCAATAGAAAAGAAAACAAAAAGGAAATCAATGGGGCAAGCATACTAGAAAATCTAGAAACAAAAATTACCAACACAGGCGTTATGCTGTTGAGAATTAATTTGAAAATTAGGTGGGTGTTTTGAGTCTAGAAAAGTCAGCTGGGTTAATTATGTTAGATTGAATGCATGAATATTGTGAGCTCTTTAAATCGCCACACTCCATAAAACACAGCTCTTAATAACTTCACTTCTCAATCCCAAAAAAAAAAAAAAAAAACTTGAAAATGTGATGTTGGATTTGAAATAGGTTGTAGTTGTAGCGATTGTGAATTTGAGAGCTCATGTAGATAATTTATATTTACATCTCAGTTTGGATTTATATGATTGCGGTCCATCCTCCACCTTATTATTAAATCTAGTGTTATTGGCTGATTTTTTTGGTGCGGTCTACATTGATGAGTGAGTAACTTGGATTATATGAGTAAGAGTATTCTACAGCCCAACTACCACAACAGCATAAGAAGGGTTGATCTGTTTTGATTCTTTCCTTCTCCTCTAAAAGTAATTCTTCACTGATTTTGTAGTTTCTGCCTACGCTGTTCTTAGTAGTCTTACTTAGAATGCAAAAGTTTTCTATTCAGTTCCAGAAGTGGTATTGTTTCATGGAGGGGTAGATTCCTATCTAGTGTTTATCTTGTGTTCATGCAATTCCTCTTTTTTTTTTTTTTGGTAACAACAACCGAAAAAAGAAAAGAAAAGGGAAACAAGCAAGAAACAAAAAAGGAAATTATATATGTGAACTGAAACAAACAAAAAAGAAGAAGGAAACACGTAAAAAAAAAGGGAAATACGTGAACTGAAACAAAGAAAAGCAGCAAACACGTCAAGAAAAAAAAGAAGAAAAGGAAATACGCGAACTCAACACAAAACACACGGTGCAGTATATGTATATACTGCTTTCTCCCACTCAAACAAATCCGTTCTCTTCAACTCTCAAGAACTTTTGGCAAAAAGAAAAAACTTATAACTCGAAGGTTATAACTATGCCGTACTACAGAACACGGTATGAGTGCTACGAGGAAGATGAAGATCTGGTAAATGTTGTCCCTGCGAAGGTGACTGGGGAACATTACACGTCGTACAAAGTATTGTGCCACATCTTTGACCAAACGGAGGAAGGGTTGGTCAAAAAATGGATGGACTGTGCCTATGAGAAACCTACTTCTCAGCTGATGCACGTATATGGATCAGTCATCGGTCAAAGGAATCGGATATTCTTGTTTTCACTGAGCGCGATCATGAATCGCTCAGTACTTATTTGAATAGGATAGACTACGCTCCAAAAATAATTCCGACTTTTTGTCCACAAAGTTTGCTAAGATATTGAGGTAGTTTACTATATTTATTATTGGTTTATTTGCTTTCAAATTAAAATATATTTTATATTTGTTTTTTTTATGCAGAGCTATCTTAAAATGAGAAGAAAGTTTTAAGAGAACCAGCTCATAGACAACTGTAGTGGATTGTATCAAGGTCAAAAACATTTATCTTGTCGATGGAGAGCCTCAATTGGCTTTTCGAGGTGGGTGGAGGATAAAAGTAAGTGTTGAAGTGAGTATCCTATTAATGAAGAGATATTATTTCCTTGATTAATTAAGGGATTTACTTTCCTTTTTTTATATAGTTGTCAAATCTTGTATAATTAGGAGACATTTCCTAATTCTTTACTATATAGAATTCCTTGTAAAGCACTCATGTAACCTCTTATATATACCTCCTTATGGAGAAGAATAAAATAAGAAACCAACACTATTCAAAACATATTCATATTTTAGAATGGTATCAGAGCAATCAATCCTCGGTTGTCTCTAAATTCTTATATCAAAATTTCTCCTCCCCTCCTCTTCAAGGGGGGGAGGAGAGTGAAAAAAGGATCTGTTTCTCTTTATCAGGGAGATTTTGCCTCTTTCTGACTCCGACATACCCTTCTCTTCAAGGGGAATCCTGCGCAAAGATCCAAATTAGACCTTGACCAACCATTGCATATGTACGTCGTGAAGCTCAACAACGACTGATCATGGCCAATACTCCGGACACTGCGGTCCTGGCCACTCAAGACACAAGCTCTCGTCCGGAACACAAATGCACTCATTGTGGTGGGAAGCAAACATACCCGTGCTGGCTGTTACAAACTGATTGGGTACCCGGATTGGTGGGACCACTCCAAAGCTCCCCGCAAGAATAGGAGTAAATCACTCAACACATCTTCTGCCGCAGATTATGTAAGTCCTGCTGTTCCGACTGCACCAGCTAAAGCGTCTTCCTCTGTAGCCACAACATGACATTCTCAGCAGCAAGCCAATTGGTTGTGGTACTAGGAGGAGCCTAGTTCTCATGCAACCTGTGCTTGCGTTCTTCTTGCAATTCTCATATTATAAAAAAAAACAAAAAACAAAAACAAAAACAAAAACAAAAATAAAAAAAAACAAATCAAATCAAATCATATCAAATCATATCATATCATACTCAAATCAAATTCCTCAAAATCTATACACATACCTTTCAAATCCAATTCCTACATCAAATTCATACATCAAATTCCTCCAATCAAAATCCCTCACATTCTCATATCCCTTTTTTTACTTCCCTATTGCAGATTCACAGAAGCATGCAGACTTGTGCTTCTATCAAAGGTTCTTTTTTTCATACATCCTCTCAAAAATCCACATGGATTATCGTCTTGGTGCTACGAATTTCATGACTCACTTACCAAGTTGGGCATTTGTGACGTATATGCACCAACTTGAGGAGGAGTGTTGAAGTGAGTCTTCTAATTAATCAAGGAGATTTATTTCCTTGATTAATTAAGGGATTTACTTTCCTACTGTTATATAGTTGTCAAATCATTGTATAATTAGGAGACATTTCCTAATTCTTTACTATATCGAATTCCTTGTAAAGCACTCATGTAAACTCTTATATATACCTCCTTATGGAGAAGAATAAAATAAGAACCAAACATATTCAAACCCATATTCATATTTTAGCAGTAAGGGCATCAAAAATTTCTGTAAGATGGTGGTGATATTTGGGAAAATAAGTTTGGGATCGTACTCTAACGACGAGTTAAACGATTCTGATATCTTCATTGAACATAGCTACTGTGGATGTGTAAGCCTTTTAACTTTCCAGATTCACTGTCATCGTTATAGCCTTTTTTTTTTAACGATGTGATAGAGAATAGTTTTATATTGTAATGATATATTTTCTATTTCATTATACCTTTTACTTAATTATGGTGAGGGTTTGCTTTGTTTGTTTTCTGAGCTAAGCTGAGTTGGAGTTTTTGGGTTTTAAAAAGTGGATATTTGATTGAATTTCTTGTTTCCCAGCTCCAGTTTTCTCTTTTAGGAAATTCGTATGCTTTGCTTTCTAGGTTAAGCTGATTTTGCTTTATGTTTTGTTTCTTTTGCAGTTGACTTTGTGTTTTTACAAAATATGTAGTTTTGTTGTTGTTTTGTTTCCAGGAATAGCAGTGTGTTTTTAAATGCGGTTAATCATCCCTCTTTGTTGAGTCCAGAGGAACGAGTGCTTTACCGTTCTAGGGCTTCCCAGAAACTTAAGGCAATGGCTGCCCCAGAGGCGACAGCTTTGTATGCAAAATTGGATGATAAGCATCTAACTGATACCTGGTATACAGACAATAGTTCTAAAGCACAGAAAAGTTTACGAAAACGTCTCAAGCTAGCTTACTCCAGCTGAGTTTGCCATCACCTACAAAGACAAAAACCAAAATCCAATATACTACAAAGACAACGCCGAGGGTTTCCTGCGATTCTGCAGGAACCTCGAAGTACATATGGTAAGTTTATATACTCGGTTCGTATGTAATTGTCGTTGCTTTTACAATAACTGGATGCATATGTTTATGTATAAAATCTTTTGGGCTGTTTTTATTATTTAGGATCGTCAAAAATTTAAATTCAAGGAGGCAGATTCGGACTTGACGGTGTATTGTCCCGGTTTTTTGTTGGCATTGCCCAAGATCTTGACGGAAGAGCAGATATTGGTTGACCCAACGCCATTCTGAGGCTCGTACAACTACTTGGTAGTATTTTGAGGAGGAAACTGACTGTTTTGTTTTAGTTGTCTTTCATTTAGGTTCCGTTTATAAACTTTTTAACATTCAGGTCCTACAATCTTTTGTTAGGAGAGTAAAAGCAATAACACCAAACTAGTCATATGCGTCTTTTGGGTTTTCTCTCTTGAGTGAAATTCAATTAGTTGCAGCTGTATTTTCTTTTATTTTAAATTTGGATATATGATTTCGGTTTCGATTCATCAAGAAAGTTAAGCAATTTCCTGTGTTTCTAGCAATTAAATGAAATAGTATGTCTTTACTCTGATTCGGAATTTTATATACAAGTTCTCAAGTTCTAATCATGAATATTTGGAAGAGGGCGAGATGCTCAATCTTCCGGGAAATATACAAGATCCATAACCTGCAAAGGAATGTCCACCAAAAAGAATATTAGCTCTAAACTAAACTAAATTGCACCCAGAAAACAATTGTTCATCAAGTTCAGAGCAAAACTTGGATCCTCCCTAAAGAGCCCTGTATCATTTCCATTGCCATACTCTAATGTTGTATGAGTAAATATACATCACTTTGAATCAGCAGCAACCTCAAGAATGTGAGAAATTATACAAGGTACAAAATTCATTCATTACGAAGTTGAACTCAGCTAGTGATCTTAGATGCCCAAATGACGTTCCATCTCCCATCAGACCGAAGCAATGATATTAAGCACTATGCTTGGCCCTGACAGTAATAGGAAAAAAAAAACACAAAAGAAAAAAAATTCAAAGGCGCAAAAGCAAAAGCACACAAATAATAATAATAATAATATTATTATTACAATGTACACGTGTTGTCAACATGATAACAGGAATCCACTTCAGAATAAGATTTTACTTTGTAGGGGAAACAGATTTTTAAAAAAATGCAAACTACACCTGATAAGTTAACCAACAACCTATAATCATGATTGTTTATACCATATCTGAATAGCCAATAAGAGAACAACACGTGGAACAAAGGACCTATAAGGAGAGCCTATTAAACCTGGCTATTTATTTAAGTCCAACAAAGTACCATCCCTAGGTTGCGAGCCTTCGACACCCTAGCCTGCCGATCGTGGCTAAAGACCACGCTTCATTAGAGATTTCTCATAAGGATACGTGGCGCCTCCGCAGACAATGCCCACAGTCCCACATTGAAATCTCACTCAAGATGCACATCTCCCAAAATCTATAAATAGGGGCAAAAGTTCCTAAAACGAGGTAACTGTTACATTCGACTACTTAGCCAATACTCTGTCCAGATCATTATTCACTCCGTACTTAATGCTAATTTAAGTATCGGAAGGCCTTCGGCCGGTACCACACCGGTGCCCAAGGTCTCATTGCTCGTTCTTTGTTTCGCAGCATATCCACCTTTTGGGCCCAGTGCTCGACCATTTTTGTGCATCAACAATGATCAACTTTAGCAAAGTCCTCAAACTAGCATACCTGAAAGGTTTTTAATTTTTAAAAAACCAAACACTTATGATTGCAAAAATTTACCCCTTTTTTTGAATACAAGCAATATAAAAAATAAAAAAAACTTTCCATTTTTGTAACAAATGATATTCTACTTTTTAATCTAATCTAAACTACGAATGTCAGGGACCCGACTCCCCTAGCACGATATTGTCCGCTTTGGGCCCCCCTCTCTGCCCTCACGGTTTTGTTTCTGGGAGCTCACGAGCAACCTTCCCAGGGGGTCACCATCATGGGATTGCTCTAGCCTCCAACTCGCTTAATTCGGAGTTCCCATGAATCCGAAGCCAATGAGCTCCCAAAAGGCCTCGTACAGGAAGACATGGTGGGCCCCACTCTGCCACAGCACGATATTGTCCCAGCCGGGCCTCGGCCCGCTGGGTTTTTGTTCCTGGGCTCAAGCTAGGCCATCTTGCCCTCGGGCTCATGCGTTCACTATCTTGCCTCAGGAGGCCTCGTGCTAGAAAGAGAAGTGCCCACTCATTTTAAAGCACTTCACCTTTCCCTCCCCGAGCGATGCGGGATTGCTCACCGTTCTTGTTTCCCCAAGACACGGGTCTTTACAATCCACCCCCCCTTGGGCCCAGCGTCCTCGCTGGCACATTTCGGTCGGGGTCCGGCTCTGATACCATTCTGTCAGACCCGACTCCCCTAGCACGATATTGTCCGCTTTTGGGCCCCCCTCTCTGCCCTCACGGTTTTGTTTCTAGGAGCTCACGAGCAACTTCCCAGGGGGTCACCCATCCTGGGATTGCTCTAGCCTCCAACTCGCTTAACTTCGGAGTTCCCATGAATCCGAAGCCAGTGAGCTCCCAAAAGGCCTCGTATAGGGAAGACATGGTGGGCCCCACTCTGCCACAGCACGATATTGTCCAAGGCCCTGGCCTCGGCCCGCTGGGTTTTGTTCCTGGGCTCAAGCTAGGCCATCTTGCCCTCGGGCTAATGCGTCACTATCTTGCCTCAGGAGGCCTCGTGCTAGGAAGAGAAGTGCCCACACATTTAAAGCACTTCACCTTTTCCCTCCCCGAGCGATGCGGGATTGCTCACCGTTTCTTGTTTCCCAAGACACGGGTCTTACAACGGATAGAGGGGACTCAAACCTCGGTGTGCAGAGTAGAGAGCACATCTGCTCTAGCCAACTTTATTTTTATATTTATTTACCGGCATAGATTTGTGCCAACGAAATTTCGTAGGAGAGGTTGCTTCGCATTTGAATTTTATTTTTTATTTATTTATTTAATTAAAAATATAAATTAGTTTCTTTACTTTGTTTTTTGGCCAACTTTTAAGTGATACCTTAGCCTTTTTTTAATTACTTTAATTATATTCTTTAGGGAATATTTAAATATTTTAATGATTTCGTAAATTACTTAGTAAATAGTAATAATTATTTTAAAATTATTTTGTGGACTTTGTTTTTTGTTCTTTGAGATGAAATAATAATTAAAATACGTGTGTACATGTATTATATGTTGCTTTTATATAAAAAAAAGTTGCATTTATACCGAGTCTTTAAGATGTATAGGAAAAACACAAAAGTATTATTGAGAAATACATACATACGTGTATAATACGAGTATTTAAATTGGAAATGCTAAATTCTTTATATGGGTAGTAACTCTGGAAAAGTAAAAAATCAAAAGAGGACAATAGAGACTCGGGTAGGTAACGACCATAACAGTAATGGATAATGCTCAAGACTAGTGTTATCGATAAACGAAAATTAGGGAGAAATAAAATTTTTTGGCTATACTATTTATTTATTTAATTTAAAAGGACCCGCCATAGCGCCTAGGCGGCCCAATTTATTTATTTATTTAAAGAGTATAGCCGAGCGGCTATACTCAATAAATAGAATATTTTGAAAGTATAGCCGACGGCTATACTCTATAAATACCATAATCTGAATTTCTCTTTTTTAATTAATTATGTTTTCATTGTTTACTTAGTGAATAATTAGTATTTAAGAATTTTAGTAAATAAAATTTTAAAAAAACTAAATATTATTTATTAAGTAATATAATTTGTGAAGTTAATTAAATATTCTAATACTAATATTCACTGGAGAAATAATAGTTAGAACATAATTACTAATAAAGTAAATCAGGCTAAGATATTATTTAATTACTAAAAAGAAATTATTTTAGGGTTAGGGTAAGCAGTTTGATAGACTCTACAAACTCAACAACAACGTCTGAATGGTAGACATAATGTTTCCTAATGTCTACTCCTTAGCTGCCGATGGAAAGGTTCAAGTAATATGGAGAGTGCAAGTCCTTCAGTGGAGAGAAATGTGGTTTAGACATGGGTATGCTCGCATCATATAATACATGCCTCCATTATCTCAGGGAATCCTGTGGTTTTAGCGAAACAAGACCACAATTGGGTAAAAATTCTTCCTTGACTAGTTGAATTTCCAGGCATTATTTGCTTAATTAAAACTGTTGATTTCAAAATTTAACTGTGATTATTTCCTTGACTACTGTGATATCAAAACTGTTGTTTCATGACAAGGTATAAAACAAAACGGATATAGTCGAATTTGTATATTTGTCCTTTCCAGACCTATTAAATTTTAGAACATTGTGCTAAAATATGAATATGAGTTTGAATATGTTAGGTTCTTTTTTTTATTCTTCTCCATAAGGAGGTATATATAAGAGTTTACATGAGAGCTTTACAAGGAATTAGATCCAGTAAAGGATTAAGAAAGTATCTCCTAATTATACAATGATTTGACAACTCTATAAATAGGAAAGTAAATCCCTTAATTAACCAAAGGAAATAAATCTATAAAATAGGAAAGTAAATCCCTTAATTAACCAAGGAAATAAATCTATAAAATAGGAAAGTAAATCACTTAATTAATCAAGGAAATAAATCTCCTTGATTAATTAGGTGACTCACTTCAACACTCCTCCTCAAGTTGGTGCATATACGTCACAAATGCCCAACTTGGTAAGTGAGTCATGAAATTCGTAGCACCCAAGTCGATAATCCATGCAATTTAGGCAGAGTCTCTGGCGACCGGTCATGTGCTTCTAAAGACCGGTCGTTTGCTTCGGGTAACCGGTATTTTGCTTCGAGCGACCGGTCGCTAGAGTCTGCAATAAGAGGGAGAATCGTAGGGATTCCTAATATCGCAACGAAAGTAAGATGTGATATGAGAATTTGAGGGATTTTGATTTGAGGAATTTTGATGTATGAATTTGATATAGGAATTGGATTTGAGAGGTATGTGTATGAGATTTAAAGGTATGAGAATTTGATTTGAGAAATTTAAAGAACACAGAAACCCTGTAAACACGGCTAAGAACAGAGAAACCCTGTAAACACGGCTAAGAACACAGAAACCCTCTGTGAATTCGGTTAAAGGACACAGAAACCCTGTGAACACTGCTAATGACACAGAAACCCTGTGAACATGGCTAAAGGACACAGAAAACCTGTGAACATGGCTTAAGAACATAGAAACTTCTCTTCAATTTCTTCTCCCCCTGAAGAGAAGGGTATGTCGAAGTCAAGAAAGAGGCAAAATCTCCATGAGAAAGAGAAACATATCCTTTTTCACCCCCCTCCCCCTTAGAAGAGGAAGGGAGGAGAAATTTTGATATGAGAATTTAGAGACAACCGAGGATCGATTGCTCTGATACCATGCTTAAATATGAATATGGGTTTGAATATGTTAGGTTCTTTTTTTTATTCTTCTCCATAAGGAGGTATACATAAAAGTTTACATGAGAGCTTTACAAGGAATTAGATCCAGTAAAGGATTAGGAAAGTATCTCCTAATTATACAATGATTTGACAACTCTATAAATAGGAAAGTAAATCCCTTAATTAACCAAAGGAAATAAATCTATAAAATAGGAAAGTAAATCCCTTAATTAACCAAGGAAATAAATCTATAAAATAGGAAAGTAAATCACTTAATTAATCAAGGAAATAAATCTCCTTGATTAATTAGGAGACTCACTTCAACACATTGGCATTTCATGCTTCATGAGCCAACAAAAGTAGTATTATTGTTTTCATTTTGGGAATATGTTCTTCTTGAGGCCCTAAGAGTATCCTGGTTATCTAGCATAGCAATATTAATTTGTCAGGTGCGCCCTTCATACTGATCTGTGCAGATGTGGGTACGTAGATTTTCTACCCTCTACATGGTCAGGTGCAAGTGCTATTTCAGCATTCTTTGCTGCAGCATGCATGCAGTTTACCCTTAAAACACATATATCTGCCTATCAAGAAAGTGGATATGCTAGCACCTCCCTGGAGTGTGCTCTTGGATTCTTTTAAGGGTTGTCTCTTGTTTTTTTTTTTTCTCTGCGCAGCACCTCCTGTCCTGGTACTCTTTCTCTTCCTCTTACACACCCAAACACACAAAGGAGCACAAGCGCGCACAAGCGCTTGCAGACATTTACTTGTTACACTACTACAAAAATCGAAATAGACGACGGTAATCCACCGTCGTGTATTCAGTTTTTCAACCGTCGTAAAATCGAGCGACGTCTTTTCATTCATAAAACCACGACGGTAAATCCCCGTCGTCTATTATTTGTAAAGACGACGGTTTTTTATAAAAGGATCGTCTATTATTAAGTAAAGACGACGGTTTTTTTATAAAAATGGTCGTCTATTATATGTAAAGACGACGGTTTTTTTATAAAAAGGGTCGTCTATTATATGTAAAGACGACTTTTTATAAAAAGGGTCGTCTATTATATGTAAAACGACCCTTTTATATAAAAAGGGTCGTCTATTATATGTAAAGACGACGGTTTTTTATAAAAAGGGTCGTCTATTATTAAGTAAAGAACTATGTTTTATTATATCCAAAGACGTCGGTTTTGTTAAAAAGCCATCATCTATTAAATGTGAAGACGACGATTTCTTGAAATATTGTCGTCTATTAACTCTAAGACAACAATTTGTTAGTAAAACCGTCGTTGATTGTATATAAAAAGACGTTATGGTGTTAAAAGAGGTCATTGATAATATAGATGACGGTTTTTCCAATAAAACCATCGTTTTATTATCTTTTTTTTGAAGAGTCAATAGTTATTACATAGTCAACCAATCTTTATTCTATTACATACATACTTCCTACCTATAATTAAAATAACGGAGCTCACAAATTCTACTAATTTGATTTTAACTTCATCAATTTGTTCTTGGGTTGACTTAACTCTGCCTTCTTGCACATTTTCCAAGTTGTTGGTGTCGGAAAAAGGAAAGACCTGCATGAAAGAGACCCCAATACTCTTAAACATAAACTTGTTTAGCAGTAACCTAACCTTAGCAAAAAGATCTATGCAGCTCTAGAATGACAGCAGAACACAATTGGCATAATTGGCAAAGTACCTGTTCTTGTGGTGGCACCATAACCTGTTCTTGTGGTGGCACCATAACAAATGAAAAATCAGAGATTCAGAAAATTAACAATGAAATTCCAAAATAATTAAAGTAAACAACAAAACCAAAAAGTATTTTGGACCTGATGATGTTGTCGGTCCAAAAACAAACGGATCTAGTGAGGGATGGGTATGTTTTGCCTCATCTTCTTCGTTAGCTTCTTCTTGATTACGAAGGCCTTGTGGGACGGCTGTGCATTTTAAAAAAAAAATGAGAAACTCACTTAAATCCCACGAAATTAGCACAATACATGAACAAATATATATATATATATATATATATATGACCGATTTCCATAAGTCTTTCTAGATCGAGTCGCTGAGTTTGATGAGCGAGTTGAGTACCTGAGAGCGAGATCTTCTTTGAAGAAAGTGAAGGTCGAGATCTTTCAAATCAAACCTTTCAACCAGCTTTGATTCTCAAATACAGAACCTCCCTCTACATCTTATGGATCTGCGAAGACCTCAATCTCTCAACTCCTTCATTGATATCGATTTTTTGATGATTTTGTAGAGAGTTTCATGAGGGTGTTTTAGAGAGTGCAGGAGGGTTTCAAGGAGGGAGAGATAAGGTTTTCAGAGACACGGGAAAATCTGAAAATTTGTCGAGCGCGAATTCACTTAAGTAGCCTTTTTTTAGCGTGTTTTAAAAGACGACGCTTGTTAATGAGAGATAAGGTTTTCAAAGACGGGTGAAAATTTGAAAATTTGTCGAGCGCGAATTCACTTAAGCGGCCATTTTTTCGCGTGTTTTAAAAGACGACCCTTTTTATAAAAAACCGTCGTCTTTACTTAATAATAGACGACCCTTTTTATAAAAAAAAAGTCGTCTTTACATATAATAGACGACCCTTTTATAAAAAACCGTCGTCTTTACATATAATAGACGACCCTTTTATAAAAAAACTGTCGTCTTTACATATAATAGACGACCCTTTTATAAAAAAACCGTCGTCTTTATATAATAGACGACCCTTTCATAAAAAAACGTCGTCTTTATATAATAGATGACCCTTTTTATAAAAAAACCGTCGTCTTTACATATAATAGACGACCCTTTTATAAAAAAACCGTCGTCTTTACATATAATAGACGACCCTTTTTTTATTTATACTTTCATTAAATACAACATAAGATTTTGTGGTTCACTAGTGTAAATATTTTAAATTGACGATCGAATGCAGTCATTGTATTCATATTGGGTCAAGGAGTGTAGCTGTAAAAAATCATCAAAATCGGAGTTAAAATAACCGTTAAATCTTGATTTTTCGTTTATAACCGTCGAAATGTTTTGTCCCGTTACTTGATCTCTGATTTATTTTTTTCCCGATTTTTGGCGTATATGATCACGATGTGTAAACAAACAAGTTTGACGGTTGGATCGTTGAAACTAGTTTCATAGAATGCGTATGCCATCAAAACAATATATTCACTAACAATTAAGAGTTTATTTATACTTTCATTAAATATAACATAAGATTTTGTGGTATCCACTAGTGTAAATATTTTAAATTGATGATCGAATGTAGTCATTGTATTCATATAGGGTCAAGGAGTGTAGCTGTAAAAAATCATCAAAATCGGAGTTAAAATAACCGTTAAATCTTGATTTTTCGTTTATAACCGTCGAAATGTTTTGTCCCGTTACTTGATCTCTGATTTATTTTTTTTCCCGATTTTTGGCGTATGTGATCACGATGTGTAAACAAACAAGTTTGACGGTTGGATCGTTGAAACTAGTTTCGTAGAATGCGTATGCCATCAAAACAATATATTCACTAACAATTAAGAGTTTATTTATACTTTCATTAAATATAACATAAGATTTTGTGGTATCCACTAGTGTAAATATTTTAAATTGACGATCGAATGTAGTCATTGTATTCATATAGGGTCAAGGAGTGTAGCTGTAAAAATCATCAAAATCAGAGTTGAAATAACCGTTAAATCGTGATTTTTCGTTTATAACCGTCGAAATGTTTTGTCCCGTTACTTGATCTTGATTTATTTATTTTTCCGATTTTTGGTGTGTATGATCACGATGTGTAAACAAACAAGTTTGACGGTTGGATCGTTGAAACTAGTTTCGTAGAATGCGTATGCCATCAAAACAATATATTCACTAACAATTAAGAGTTTATTTATACTTTCATTAAATATAACATAAGATTTTGTGGTATCCACTAGTGTAAATATTTTAAATTGACGATCGAATGCAGTCATTGTATTCATATAGGGTCAAGGAGTGTAGCTGTAAAAAATCATCAAAATCAGAGTTGAAATAACCGTTAAATCTTGTTTTTAAAAAACCGTTATCTTTACTTCACAATAGATGACCCTTTTTAAAAACAAACCGTCATCTTTACATATAATAGATGACCCTTTTTTAAAAAACCGTCATCTTTACTTCATAATAGACGACCCTTTTCATATAAAAAGGGTCGTCTTTACTTAATAATAGACGACCCTTTTTATAAAAAAACCGTCGTCTTTACGTATAATAGACGACCCTTTTTATAAAAAAACTATCGTCTTTACATAATAGACGACCCTTTTTATATGAAAAGGGTCGTCTTTAATTCATAATAGACGACCATTTTCATATAACAAGGGTCGTCTTTACTTAATAATAGACGACTCTTTTTATAAAAAAAACCGTCGTCTTTACATATAATAGACGACCCTTGTTATAAAAAAACCGTCATCCCTTGTTATAAAAAAACCGTCATCTTTACATATAATAGACGACCCCTTTTATAAAAAAACCGTCGTCTTTACTTAATAATAGACGACCCTTTTTATAAAAAAACCATCGTCTTTACATATAATAGACGACCATTTTATAAAAAAACCGTCGTCTTTACATATAATAGACGACCCTTTTTATAAAAAACCGTCGTCTTTACATATAATAGACGACCCTTTTTATAAAAAAACCATCGTCTTTACATATAATAGACGGCAGTTCTTTCAAAACAATCATGTCTTTACCAAAAAAAGGACACTTGATTTTTAAAAGACGACGCTTGTCATACCTGCTGTCGTTGTTTTTTTGTTAGATTTTAACTCTGAAGAAAAGCTTTTTAATAAGACGACGCTTTTTTTATTTGTGTGCGTCGTTATAAAAAAATTCTCAACAGTATCTCTCTTTTTTAGTTGTTTAAGTCACTTATCCACGACGGTTTTTTGTTACCGTCGTCTTTTTAAAAACAACGACGGTTTTTTGTTCTTCCGTCGTCTTTTTCTGATCGTCTTTTGCCCTTTTTGTAGTAGTGTTAGTGATTGTGCTGACTACATGGTTTGTTTTAGAAAGGATCCGGGAACCTGAACGGTGAATTGGACTGTAGCAATCCGAATACCAGAAGTCTGCAATGAGATCTGAAGTTAGTTTGGCCAAATTGTATCAGTGCTTTGCCACTCTTGAACGCATTTAGGACAATTTCATGGATATTCTACTTTGGCAGCTCTGCATGCAGTCAAGCTTTCGTTTTGTTTTAAGGTTGAGTTCCCCTTATGTGTAGGGGAAATGACATGGAATAGGGATACCATTACCAACGAAATAAGGAACTTAACTTCTTTATGACTTTTAATCTATTTCCATTACTCTGCTTGTGGAATCGGATTGGATTTGATTTACCTTTGGTCTTATTTAACCAACCAACTCTTGGTTTAGTTCTTTTCGAATGAGTTGTTAAAATTGGTTCATGACTACGTACTTGAATTCTACTCCAAATATCTGACTTAGATTTGGAAAGGAAATGGGCAAAGGAGATCCGAATCGGACATTTTCTCATGCCTTGCGAGCCAAACAAGCTAGCTAATTTAGATTGAGCACACAATAAATGTAAGTAAATATGGAAAATTGAAAACTTCAGTGGGGGAAGCTGCCCCAGTGGGCACTAGCTGCTTCCATCCATGGTCTCAGCAAAATACTTCAAATCAGTGGGCAATTTTCCATGGTACATGGCCTACTCAACCAAGCTGGGGTGTGCTCAAGGGAGAGGACGATTTCAAATCCTGTATGGTATTTTGATAACAAATTTAGAACACCACCTTGTATATCAATAATTTTCCTTAGTATCACCCAATCTGGCCCACAATTAGCCACATTCGATAACAATTTGTTGCTTTCAATCACATTTAGAGATCCATTTTTCGAAGATTATGAAAAGAAAACCAAATCATGGATAATAGGATAACAATACAAACCATGTTTCCATACTATCTCATAATATACCAATAAAACCTTGATCAAAAGTAAAGCTACATTCCTCGCTAATTGGAGAGTAGAGTACTAAGGATCATTCTAACCATAAATTTCTAACCAAAGAATCCCTCTTCTCACCAGTAAGTTACCTGTTCCAAGGATTAAAGACAAATAAAAAACAATAATAACTCAAACAAAACCAAAACCAAAACAGAGTCGAACAAGAAAAGAAGAAAAGAACAAAGATTCATACATATACATATAAAAGTATATATGTATTGCGATACCTATACAACCAATGTATGATTTTCCTTCCAAAAAATCTTGTACGGAACTTCTTAATTATTTTCTCTCAATCATCTGTTGTTCAAAACAAATATTAAATGCAAGTAAACACTTGACTAGAATAACAACGACAGCCACTTTAGGATATTCAGACATACACACATTTACACATGCTCTCTAAAATGCGAGTGTGGTGAATACAATTATGAATGAACTGGAAATTTAAAGAAAATATAGAGAACAAAAACACAACAGAGAGGCACAGTGAACTAAAGTATAAAGACATGAGAAAATAATATATAGACGTCATGCGGCATAATTAACCAACAAAACTTACAACAAAATGGCACCAAGCATCTCTACATATGTCAGATTCTTGAGGACGCTGGGTGTCAGTCTCGCTTTAAACAAAAATGTTAGTACCGAGGAATTGGACATCCAAGGAATCCTTTTTCTTGGTAAATTCAAATTGTAGGGCAAAAAACGATCAACTCTTCCTCCTCCTTCTCCACCCCATCAACATAACTATCGAAGCTGGACAAAAGAAGGCAGAGTCTTGGACCTTCTAGATTGACAAACCTATAACTGGTGGGAGGGAGGAATACAGGAGGTATCTTATCTGTTGGCAGCTGCACACGGCTTAGAGTCGTCACACAACCAAAATTAGACGACAGTAATTGCACTAGTATATGCGGATGAGGATACTCTGGCTCACCATAACTAAAATTGAAGAGTATAAATTCCCCATCACCACCGTCTGCCACGAATGTTCTGCCTAATGAATTTTCAGGCAAAGGGTCGGAGTTGAAAGAAAAGGGAGTGCTCTCCATCCCTTGACGGGCTCAGCAACATCAAATCGGTAGTAGGAGGGAGAATATGCACTAGTGCAAAAGATGTTTGATCCAGCGACAAAGCAAAAAAAATCTCCAGGCCCAGCAGGGTCACACGTCCTATTATAGTCATCGAAAACCGGCGGGTATGGAAGATTTGACCATACCCCGCGAATGGGATCGAGTACCTCGAAATACGAAGAACCCCTAGAGTTGGTAGATGATTGTATGGGATAACTAGCCAAAGCATACAGCTTTCCGTCCACCTCTAGGAGGAAAGGGTTCGCTTTCCCTTCATTGAAACTCCCGAAGGTCCTGAAGGTGGTGTGGCTTTGGCTTTGATTTCGAGTATCAAACACTTGGATTTCTGTACACGGACATGGCATGAATCCGCCTAATTTTGGGTTATATCTGCCTTCCTGGGTAGCTACTATCGGGTCATACATGCCTATCGTGCCACCGGCCAAAAGAATTTTGGATCCGAAGACACCGCAGGCCATATTATCCGGAAGATCCTCGCCGGATGTGTAAGCCACTTGCCGTAACTTCAGTGAGCACCCAGAAGACAGAGAGGAAGAAGAAAATAAAGCGCTCAATTCAACGGCTTTAATAGCGTAAGTAGAGTAGCCATCCACTCTGTGCTCGGCCAAACATATGTAGAGAGATTTGTCATCATAATCACCTTTCCAAACCATGTCTGCCGCCACTTCCTCTTCTCCTTCTTCCTTAAGAGATTTTTTATGTTTTGTTGTTGAACCTCCTCCTCGAGAGTTACCCTAGTTTTTTTAATATTGTCCGTTTGTTTTCTTCTCGCGCTAGGTTGCTTGCTTTATATAGGCACGATTCTTTCCTCATTAGAATGAGATATATTCTTGGGATAATAGAGCGCTGCTAAACGAACCTTAAAATTAACTGAGTACACACTATGATCTAAGTATATCTTAATATTTTTTAAAATATAAATTAACGAAGTACACTCTAACTATAAAAAATACTCCTGATACACCTATACACTCTATCACACAATACCTTAATACCAATCCTAAACCAAATTTCTCTTTTTACATGAATTTGTGCCCTATGTTTATATTTATAAATGTATTGAATTTATAGATACATAGATTGAACTTATTATTTGATTTCACAAGTTATATGAAGGAATTTTCATGGGCCCTCAATATATTGTTTGGATCTAAACTAGAAAAGCTATAAAGGCATTTCCGATGTTTGTAGCAAGTTTGTAGCATACCCACATGGTCATGGATCTCTTCAAATCATCAATATTAAACAACCCAGAAATTGCTCCATTTGAAGAACAAATTAAAACCAATTCCCAGAGGAAGGTTACAAAACATTGTGGGCAATGAAGAACAAATAAAGACAACATAACCCATTAGATAACAAAATCAAAATGAGATTTACCAATATTAGAGGACCACAATGCCAGTATAATGGTACGATGACGGCATTGTTGTAACAGTGGAGAAGCGAATGATGCGATGGTGTTAGTGTGACGGTGGAGGAGACGATGTTATGAATGAGGCATTGTTATGTCGGTGGAGGAGATGACAACGGTGTTTGGGGTTTAGGGTTTAGGGTTCATAATTCAATATCATTTTTGGTCATTTTATATTAGGGTAAATTAGTAATTCAATAAATAGTTTGGTAGTGTGTACTCAGTTAATTTTAGGATTCATTTAACAGCACTCTAATAATAAAGAATTGTACGAGGGTATTATTGAGATAATATGTCCCTATAAAAAGACGCGAGACTTAGTTTTTAACCCTAGACACTTGACAACATAATAACATAGCCCTTCGATTCGGATATATTGGAGATAAAAGTTTGGGCTTATAGCTATCGGGCGCTGTGTCTGGTCGTATACATACAAGTTACAACCAAAGCAAGCACCGCCGTCGACTTCTCTGCCAAACCCAAACTCGCTAATTCACCGTCTTCAGGTCTCTCTCTCTCTCTCTCTCTCTCTCTCTCTCTATGTATTTTGTTGTGTATATTACACATATGTTTCATATTAGGGTTCAGGAGTTTATGCCTGTTAGGGTTTCTATATTCGCAGGATTTTGTCAAATTGGTACTTGTTCTCCCAAGTATATGCTTGTAATTCATCATTTATGTAGCCAATTTCAATTTCATTGTTTGAAAAAGATCTAAATAAACGTACTTTTATAAATTAAAAATTGGTCCTTTTTCTGTGCTTCTTTTCTTCATCTTCTTCTCCTTTTTCTTCTATCAACTTTATGTGGTAGTAGAACTGGTTTTTTGGTTTGGTTTTTGGTTCTCATTGGGGTGTTTTTTCCCCGTTTCAAAATCCTTCCACAGGTGAACCCTAGGTTTCCCTAATAGCTAATAGAGTGAGTTATTTTGTGCCTATCTATTATTCTCCACAAAGCTATGTTTAATTTTGTTGTTTTTTATGTAGTAATTTTTCTTGTACCGGAAAGAATTTGCATTGGTATAAGTTGGGGATACTTTTCTTGAAATCTTTTTCTTATTTGTAGGGTTAATTTGGTGGCTTACAAATTAGTGGTGAACTTCACTTGATTGGTTTCTGTAATGTTATAATATTCCTTTTGACAAGTTAGTAATGAATTTTTGAAATTGGACACAGGGCTGCTGACGGTCAACTAAAAATGAGGGGAAGGAGCTACAGCCCATCACCACCGAGGGGGGGATATGGTAGGAGGGGGCGAAGTCCTAGCCCCAGGGGTCGCTATGGTGGTCGTAGCAGAGATCTTCCTACAAGCCTTCTAGTTCGTAACCTTCGCCATGACTGCAGGTTTGTTGTGGCTTACCATCATTCTCTTTTTTCCTTCTAGTAATATGATTGCGTTGCAAATTTTATGTAAGGACAAGTGATGGATTTTAAAAACAAAAAGGCTAGTGATGGATGATGAGCATTTCAGCAAAACGAAGGAGGAGGAATATGTTGAATAGATGTGATACATTAGTTCATATGTATGCTTCTTGTAAATCATGGTTCATATCATACAATGCTTTGGACTCTGTATTAGTCCCAATTGTGTCCTACTATTCTTGTGATTCTAGCATGCTAGTTATTGTGAATAATTGAACGTTGAACATTCAACAAATTATGTTTGTTTATAATTTTATATGTAACATGTTTCTTTTAGAGGGTCAGCCTGGTTGATGTTTAATCATTGATGTTTTTTTAGTTATTTTATTTCCTAATCTGTATGTTGGACTTTTCGCTTTATAACGTCTGCAACCATTTTCTTTCTTTTCGGTTGAACGGGATCAATTGCTAGAAGTTTATTGTTCTGAAATATGTTCCCCCAATTGGATATTATGCAGCTTATGGCTTCATATGCCTGTAGTAAATTTTGTTTAACATCTTACCTCGTTAAATAAATTTTGAATTAATGAGTGTTTCTTTTTCATTATGTTCTCTTATTCAGGCCAGAAGATCTCCGCAAGCCATTTGGGCAGTTTGGCACTCTTAAGGATGTTTACCTGCCAAAGGATTACTATACTGGGTGAGCATATCTGAGTAACTTTAGTTATCGAATATCTTGGCGATGAGATTAGCTTTTGAATTTTTATATGTATTTTACCTTATCAGTAGAAATTGTGTAGTTTTCCTCATGCTTATTCTGCCTCGTGATTTCTGAAACTATTGGATGATTTAGTAAGCTTTTTGATATTTTTTCCATTGTCTGATAGGAATTGAAATCATTTGGAGATATTTCTTTTCAGAATCTCTTTAGAGTTGAACATCTCTTGTTATGTAATGCTATGCCCATGCTTCTGTCCCCACATTTTATTCTAGAGTAAAGCATAGCTTTTGAGAACAATTAGTCTTTATGATATGCTCAATGCTATTTACATTAATTGTGTAAGGAATCAATTTAAAATTGGAAAATGTCTTTTCTGGGATTTGACCTAGCAGTCCCTTCTAATGCACCTTATGATATGTTCAATACTGTTTTCGTTATTTGCTAAAGGAATCAATTTAATATTTGAAAATTTGTTTTGTGGGATTTGACCTAGCAGGCCCTGCTATGCTCCCATAAAAATATCCTCAAGATGGTGTTTTTTACATGTTCTACTCTTATTATTACCATAAGCTGGGGTGTATTCATTGAAGTTTTTGAGGTTTAACAGTGAAATTAAAGTTTTGAAGACAACAATCAAGTAATTAGAGTTCTTTTGAAGATGATGTTAATGGTAGTGAAGATTTGAAGGAAGTTGAGTTTGAATACATTGTGAAGATGTTCCAAGTCTTGAAGAATTTCAAGTCATCTTAAAACTGACACTTGCAAGGTCAGCAGCCAAGTGCTTGCTTCTTTATTGTGGCCATCCATATTGTTGGCGATTATTTCGGCAAATTTAATAGGAATGGTTTATGGTGTTCAAGTACTTGCATAGTTTTACCTTTCAGTGTAGTTCCTTTTGTGACTTGTCTTTGTTTTATCTTTACACCTATTTTTGCAGGGAGCCTCGTGGTTTTGGTTTTGTCCAATTTGTTGAACCTGCTGATGCTGAAGAGGCTAAATATCAGATGGTCAGCTTCTTCAAGGCCGAGAGGTTACTGTTGTATTTGCAGAGGAGAACAGGAAGAAGCCATCCGATATGAGGCATAGGGAGCGTGCGAGGTAAAATCCGCCTATTGCTTTACAGGCTTTGTCATATGGGTTGTAACTTGCACTTTGATTGGAGCAATATATCTTCTGATTATCTATTTGCTTTTTTCTTTCTTTTCCTTCCAAGTTTTATTTAGGCATGATATGTATGATTCTATGAAACTAATGTGGGGCAATTGTTTAGGGAAGGACTCTATGTTTGTTCCAATATTTGGTGACAATTTTGAATTCTAACTTGACAAGTAACACAAGAATATTGTTGTAGTAACCATTTGGAGTAGAATTTTAAGTTGAAAATATTTGTGATTCTATGGATATGGTGAGGATCAAAATAGTGCTTTAATTTATCATTAATGTCTTGAATATTGGACTTGCAGTTTTGCTATTGTACGTTTGCTCCAAGAAGAAATTATGCAAAGTGAATATTTGGATATATAAGTAGTGTTTAATTGAGAATATCAGGACAATCCTTTTTCTACTTCTGAGTAGTCTATTCAACCTTTCAAATGTTTGTTCTTTCAGCACCAGGAGTGGTCGATATCGTGATCGAAGACGGTCTCCTCCTCAATATTCACGCTCTCCACGATATTCCCGATCTCCACCTCCACGCCATACAAGATCTCGGTCCCGCAGCCGTGATTATTATTCTCCTCCCCCAAAACGAAGGGATTATTCGAGGTAATTTTTGGTTTTCCTCCCAGCCATCTACTTTCCACTAAAGACATTTATGTGTAGAAACTTCTAATTCTGGTTTCCTAACCTGTTTATCATTTGAAAAATCCAAATAAGATGCATTAGATTATGGGGATAAGTTTATATTTGGGTTTAGGGCTGTTGCTAGTCGTCTATTGTTTGACTGAAGGAAGGTGGTTTAATTTGTTGTAATTCGTGTTTTGTTTGGTGTCAAAATGGCAGTTTTATCCTTTGATTGGTTTCTGAAAGATCCGGTGGTATTAGCCTATTGATAATGATTTCAGGAATAGTATTTGCTAGAAAATGCTTATTTACATTTTGTATGGTGTCTTTGTCACTTCTGAATTTCTTTCATCTTTTATGCTCATCAGCTTATGTGTTTCTGTCTAGTGCGCAATGCCTAGTGCGTTCTTCTATTTGTTCTAATGTTTGAGCTTCTGTTGCTTCTTATGGGTTGCTAGATCTGTGTCACCACCCCAAGAGCGAAGGTACAGTAGAGAGAAGTCGTTTTCTCGATCTCCTCCACCATATAAGGGCTCAAGGAGCCACAATCAGAGCCCGAATAGGGGTCCAAGCCGAAGCAGGAGCAGAAGCAGAAGTCACAGTCCAAGGCGAATCGACAGACGGACCCGAAGTCCTATTAATGAAGATTACCCAAGGGAACCAAATGGAGACCGATCTCCTAGTCCATGAACAACGTAGAGAGAGACTCTTAAGCTAGTAGAAACTTGCTATGCTACCTTTTGAATTTCATTTAGTATGTGTTATGTTTGATGATGTGAACGTATTGTTTGAAGGGATCTGGTCGTTTCTCAGATTACGATGTGTAGGTTTATGTTTTTGTTTCAATGACATCTGTCATGGCAGAATCTTGAATTTGGTCATTTGGTTATTTTCGTGTATGCGTTGTTATGCCATTAAGCTTAACCAGGTCCTTATTTTTGAGATCCCGGAGTAAAAGTCAGTACACAAAGTGTTCAAAAGAAAGCATTTTACTTGGACGGTTGGTATCCATCCATAATCCGTTGTGAATTTGTCTCTTATTTTTGGCGTGAGTCAGAATCCATCCTCTATTTTTTTTGGACAAAAGAATCTATCCTTTTGTGATGTGACTTTATTTTCAACTTTATTTTATTTATATAATATATAAATATAATTACAAATTTATTGCAATGTATTATTAGCTAACTGATATTTGGTGTATTTAAATAAAAAAGCTAACCGATATATCACCGAACTCAAATCGTCTCCTTTTCTGCCTTTCTGGTTTTCTTATGATTAATGAGCAGCGAGTTGGAGTTCAAAACCATCCTTGCCTTTTTGACGCGGTTAATGCATGACTTTTTTTCCACCACTTTTCTCTTTCTTTTTTTCGAGCTGAGAAAAATGACTTTTGGAGGGAAAAACGAATAAAAATCGCCGAAATAATTAAATAAAAACTAAGGACTTGGCGATAATCCCAATGAGTCTTCATAAATAAATAAATAAAGGGAGAGAGAATAATAAAAGAAAAAAGAAAAAGACAACCAACGAATAACCAAGGAAACAGGAGTTCGATTCACATCACTTGAGTTCGGCTCACAGTCTCATTCTCAAACTCAGTAGCTCACTCTGTCTAGTGAAGTTTCCATTAACAGGTTTTCTCCTCCCTCTCTCTCTTTTCTTAACGTTATGAATCTTTTATTGCCTCAACAATGTATTTTTCAGTCAATATTTTGAATGAATAATATTAACATGATTGGACTGGTGGGGCAGAGTCTGTCAGTATTGGTTTTCTTCTTTTTCTTCTGGGTTGCAATGAAATTTTATTGTTTCTTAATGTAGGGTTTATGTAGGGTCTAGCACTAGAAGTGTGTGTTTAGTGCTGTTCTGGCTTCCACATTTGAGGAACTTGCCTTTTATTTTGTTTTTTGAACTTTAAACAAATCAGGAATCTTTTAGATTCTTGGTTCTAGGTAGTTCAGTTTCTTATGTGGGTTTTGTTTGAATAAGTAGAAGCGTCTTGCATCTTAATTAGGAAGTAACTTTCTGGCTTTCTTCAGCTGGGGAAGTTGAATCGGGTACTTTTTGCGATTTATTCTTTAATATTCAGCTCCTCTTCATTAATGCTATTTGTGGTCGGATTTGCTTCTGCAATGGCTTTTCCTGGTTTTCTGCATCTGGTTCTTCTGCACTCTTTTGCTTTTTCTTCTTTTGGCTTTTCGATTCTCTGACTTTAGGCATTTCTTGTGCTGGGTTCGTACAAAAAATAGAAGCTTGTTCAATTCTTTGTAAGATTTAGTTTCTTTAAACCCAGCTTCAGATTACAAACTTCCCCTTCGGCCTTCGTTTTGAAATTGCTAAATGGGAAAATGAAAGAAATTGTTGGAGGACACGACCAATATTACTCATGTTCCTATTTTTGTCAAGTGTTGAGATTGAAAGTATATCATGTCTAAATTAGAATGTTGGTGTTGGTTTTTCACAGTTTGTTTTAGGGTGCGACTTAGCATCTAGCATTTTTTTTTTGGAAATTAAAATATACTTGCGATGAGCCAATGCTATTGTGAGTTGTGTTGATAGTTACACTCCCTTTTATGCTATACACTATTAAGCAATGCGCATTTATAAGTTATGAAGGCCATTGATACACAAAGCTGTAGCTCTACTTTGGTTTTGTTCATCAGTATCTCATTGCATTTTATTATGTTTCATTTCTGGCAGGTTAGGAGTTACGAGCTAACTGCGCGGCACTGGAAGCATAGCTCGAAGTCTTATTGGTACCAATGATGCATAAAAAATGGATTGGAGGCGTGCTTTTGCTCCTGTTTGGCATGTTTACAAGTGTATTAGGTAAAACAGTAACCTTGTTCTGATTTCTGTTCATTCCAGTTTTATATTGTTGAGTGAGGTAGTATAATTAAGAGCTCAATCTTTCTGGAGTTCCTTGACATGGGGGGCTTGGCTTACTGACTTTTGCAATTTTTTATTTCTACTTCATGTTTACGTGACTGCTTTTAAGCTCTGTATTACTTATCAATGTTGATTTGCTTTCCAAAGTACATAGTTTCTTGACTTATGATACATGTGTATAGGAAGAAATAACTCTATGGTCCTCAGAATAGTTGCAAAGGGTACATCTACATCTTGAGCAGATGATCTTCGTTTCACTTAGTTTTCAGGGTGACTCAACCTACGCCTTGATTTTTATTGTTTCTTTTATTATATGATTTCTGGTTTTTTCCCGTTATCTTCTCTCTATTTGTAATATATATTTTTCGCTTGTGAAATGTCATTTGCCAGATGCGCCTTGTGCTTGAGGCTTTTCCTTTGTGGGTATAAGTGGTCTTGGCCAAATTTTGGGGCATGGCGACAGGATACATAGATTTTTTTATATATTTTGAGGATTTTTTATATGTTAATTCTTTACTCAAATAGAAGGGCACCATTTGGAATTTTGGGATGCCTTTGTTCATTGTTGCAGTGTTATCACCCTAACAAGATACTGAATCACAATTTTGAAACTTATAGGTGCATTCATCGGGATAAACATTGGGACTGACGTCACGGACCTTCCGTCTGAGACAGATACAGTTGCACTCCTTAAAGCCCATCAAATTTCACATGTGCGCCTCTATAATGCTGATACGCACATGCTGAAAGCCCTTTCAAACAGTGGAATTGAAGTAATGGTAGGTGTCACAAATGAGGAAGTCCTAGGGATTGGACAGTCTCCATCAACAGCAGCAGCCTGGATTAATAAAAATGTTGCAGCTTATTTGCCTTCAACCAATATTACAGCCATTGCTGTTGGCAGTGAGGTTCTTACCTCAATTCCTCATGCTGCGCCGGTTTTGGTTTCTGCTATGAATTCCCTTCATAAAGCCCTGGTTGCTTCAAACCTAAATTATCAGGTCAAAGTTTCAACTCCACAGTCCATGGATGTAATCCCTAAGCCATTCCCCCCGTCCACTGCCGGCTTTAATTTATCATGGGGACCTACCATTTACCAAATCCTTCAGTTTATAAAAAACACAAATTCCTATTACATGTTAAATGCCTATCCTTATTATGGTTACACCGAGGGGAATGGAATTTTCCCGCTTGATTATGCTCTTTTCCGTCCACTTCCCTCTGTCAAGCAGATAGTTGACCCAAACACTCTTTTCCATTATACCAGCTTTTGATGCTATGGTGGCTACCTATTATTCTATAGAAGCTTTCAATTTTTCTGGGATCTCTATTGTTGTCACAGAGTCTGGTTGGCCATGGTTTGGTGGATCCAATGAACCGGATGCCAACACAGGAAATGCTCAGACGTACACTAATAATTTGATTCGGCGAGTGCTAAATGATTCAGGTCCTCCCAGCCAGCCAAAGTTGCCCATCAACACGTACATTTATGAGTTGTTCAATGAAGACAAGAGGCCAGGACCAGTGTCGGAGAAAAATTGGGGTGTGCTCTTTACGAATGGGTCTTCTGTATATCCTTTAAGTTTGAGTACTACCAATCAAATTACTGGGAATTCTTCGGGGGTTTTCTGCGTGGCGAAAGCTGATGCAGATCCTGATAAGTTGCAGGATGGCTTAAACTGGGCTTGTGGGCAAGGCCATGCTAACTGCACTCCTATTCAACAAGGGCAGCGGTGTTATCTCCCCAATACTATTGCAAATCATGCTTCATATGCTTTTAATGACTATTATCAAAAGATGCAAAGTGTTGGCGGAACATGTGACTTTGATGACACCGCCATGACAACTACTGTTGATCCAAGTAAGTTTCTGTCTACATTTTTTTATGCCTTGACTAATGGGTATGTTTGGGTGCACTAAACACTATTTTTGTGTTAGTTCTGAAGACAGTTTTTTTGAAGCAAAACTGTTTGAATTGCCTTTCATTCAGATATGGTGATAGTCAGTTGTAAATGACTTTTCTACAAAACAAAGTCATCAATGTCTAGGAGATTTGTGTTTATTACTTTATTTTTGCAATGAAACTCGTGCTTCTAGTTAAACAAAACAAAAGTTTAGCGGGTAGCAGAACCTTTTCTGAGTAGAGTAAGCTTGTAGCTAATGCAGCTTTAAGTAGTTATTAGGTGTGGTTTTTTTAATTAGCTCTAATGTTGCATATGAACATGAAAAAAAGGCATGTTTTTTATTGTGATATTGACCATTGAGGCCTGCTTGTGAACATGTTGAAGCATTATTAGTATGCCATTTTACTCTTTTTTCTTATACTTTTTTATCATCCTGCTTTCAAACTTAAGCATTTTATTGCTTTTTATGGGTACTTGTACATTTCTACTACCTCTCGAGTTTGTTATCCTTGAGAGGTAACATGTACAAGTATTTGTTTCTTTTCATGGTTTTTCTCTTACTTTGTTATCCTTCTGTTTATTTTCTCATTGTACTCCTAATATTTTGGTGGGCATTCACAGGTTATGGATCTTGTAAATTTACTGGAAGGTGAGCATCTCACCCTCTTACCGATATTCATAATCATTACTTTAGAACTTGTACACTAAATTATGGGTTTGGCGCTAAACTTGTACTATTATGATTAGTTCTAATTCAAGCACAATCGGGGGACTTACACCAGCGGCAATTGCACCTTCAAGCGCCGTTGGAGGCTGGAGTTCAAATCTACAAGTTTCCAATCTTCAATATCTCATACCGGCAGCATTTCTTGTATTGCTTTTGCTTTGAGTTGGAGGTGCCATCCAGTTTGTTACCGTGTAGCATAGTTATAGCAGAACATTCGAAATAGCAAATGATTGACAAGGACCTGGGAAGTGCACGGCAGCACAAGCTTGGTGACACAACTGGAAATGTCCATGTATTTGTTTCATCAATTTTGCTTGTGTTTCCAACTTCTCAGTTTGTCTCTCCACCTCTACAAATTCTGGGGAGTTTTGTGTAGTTCCATTCAATTGTAGGCATTCTGATGAAGTAGTGGCTAGACCTTGATTTTTTTGGGACCAACTTAACTAGAACGTATTTTGTACCTTATAAATGAAAAAGTAATTCTAGCTTAAAATTACTTGTTACATTTATCATATCGAATTATCTATGCATGAATTTAACATGTTTCTTAATTCATATCTCCCCAAATAAGTGGCAGATATTTTTTGTCTACAGATCATTATGAATAGTAAATAATAATTCCACTCTGCAGCCCAATTTTTCATGGCATATATATATATATATAAGTTTAACATAACCCATATTGAATAAATATGTATATGGCGATAGATTTGTAGAAGGGTTTTTTTTATTTTTCAAACAAAAAACCTAGTTCATGATTTTACGTCCAAAAATAAACACGCACTCAAAGGTTTACAACAGTATATCTGAAAGGGGTGGTATATATGTATGAATATTTTTAGATTATTATAAATAAACCCAATTCTAGTCATGTATTTATAAAAAAACCCACACACTATTTAAATATAGAAACACACCCAAAATCAATTCTAAAATAAACAATTATATATTTTTTGGGTGTGTTTATAAATGGGTTTTGAGTGTGTGTAATGATGGGTTTTGGGTGTGTTTATAAGTGTTTTGGGTGTTGGGTTTTTTTTATAATTTCAGCCCCCATTTTGGGTGTTTTAGTGAAACCCCCTAATTATTTCCGCATCCATTATTAAAATTGTATATAACTTATTTCTACACCATTTATCAACAAATCAGAGTGGCGCAGCGGAAGCGTGGTGGGCCCATAACCCACAGGTCCCAGGATCGAAACCTGGCTCTGATAAAATTTGGTTTTATTTTTGCTACTTTTTATTTTAACTTTGGGCCGAACGGTACGTTCCATTTACAGCTCACTCCTAATTCTCTCTCTCTGAGTGTGCTTGACGATGACGAAGCCAGCAGGATCCTTAGCAGGCATGTCGACGATGACAAAGCCATCAGCAGGATCCTTAGCATCAAGATCGACGTGGGTATCCCCACCTCTGTGTCGTCCTCAGAGGATTCAGAGAGAGATGGTAGAGCTCAACCTGGACCCACCTCCTGGCTGCTGTGCGGGGCCCAAGGGTGACAATCTCTACAACTGGGTTGCAACCATCATCGGCCCCCCAGGTTTTTTTCCTCTTCTATGAATTGGAGAATAAATATACATCTTTTCTTTCTCGGTCAAATGACTTATATAGGTTTGCTTTGTTTGTTTTCTGGGTTAAGCTTAATTTGTTTAGATGTTGGCTTCTAAGTGGATTGTGAGCTTGAAAAGTAGAAAATTTGAAGGTTTTACTTTGGAGTTGTGAGTTTGAATTTATAGTTTCCCAGCTCAGTTTTTATATTTAAGATGTGGGTTTGCTTTGTTTTCTGGGTTAAGCTGAACTTTACTTAATTTTTGTTTCTCGTGCAGTTGACATTGTTTTTTAATAACCAAGTGAGTGAGGGATTAAAAAGTTTAGAATTTGGATAGTTTCGAACTTTTCTGAGTTTAAAGCGGATCAATTTTTTTGGGGTTGCTCAACTTTTATAGTTAGAGGTTTACTTTTGAGAAGTAAAAGAAAGTGGCTTTTTAACTTTTTCAAGTATTTCACCAGAACTAACTTTGCTCAGTTGGTCTAGGCTTGTGGATTTGTGGCTGCAATAAGATTTGTTTACTGTGCCAACTTATTTTTATATGCCTTTTATTAAGGAGCTTGTTCATTGTCAAGCAAGCTTGTTTGTTTTTCAACTCTTTATACCGATCATTGACTTGTGGCTGCAATAAGATTTATTTCGATTGCTTCTAAGGTCTGTTTATTTGCATGTGGTTTCTGATTTTTCAACTGTAATGGTGGGGAGTACATCACTGAAGGGTTCTAGCTATTAGATTATGTAGTCTTTCCTACAGCTGCATCCCTTGGTTTGTGCTTTTGCTGCTCACGTATTGAGATTCTTTTTGGATGTCAGGTTTTTCAAACATAAATACGCAGACAGTAGAATTAATTTAGAACCAATCTGCAATGTTGTGTGTAATGAAAGTTGGATGTGTGGAAAGTAGGAAACTGTTATTGGTTCTTGATATTTCTTATATTTCTGGAGAAGGCCTTTTCCTGCTCTTTTATGGTTTTAAGGGACAATGACTTTTTCTCCCAACTTTCTGTTCCCTACTTATGTGGTGTTGACACATTGGAGTCTTCAAATTTTATCTTTCGTATGCAATGATGTGGGGTGCACATCACTTCTGTGTTCTTGTTTGTTTGTTATGTTATATGCGGATAACTATGTTGTAAGGGAGTTGTTTAATGTCTCCCTGGTTTGACCTGGCAATATTAACTTACTTCTGTGTTCTTGTTCCTAGGAACACCATACCAAGGTGGCATATATTTCCTTGACATTACATTTCCCTGTGATTATCCATTTAAACCTCCAAAGGTAGTGTCTCCTGTTCAATTTCCTCTGAATAATATTGTTTACTCTGAAAGATTTGATAGAGATCAGCTTTTGTTTTATTGCTATCATTTTCTTAAGTAATTATTTGTTGTACTTATCGGACCAATTTTCAGGTTGTATTCAAAACTCGAATCTATCATGCAATGTTGATTCAGCTGGAAATGTAAGTTTGGAAATCTTAAAGGACAGTTGGAGTCCAGCTCTAACAATTACAAAGGTTCTACAAGCACTTCAATCCATTTTCACAAAGCCTGATCCTTGTAAGTTATTCTGTTATCCTTTGAACTGTGTGTGGCTACTTGTAAGCATGTCCTTGTGTTCGTTACATTTCCTTCTTTCTTTTTCCCCTCTTAATTCTTGAAATGAGTCTTGGTAGATCACTGCGTTCACTTTAATTACTTAAACTAGTATATTGAAGGAATTCTGTCAGGTTCCTCATGTGTAAAATTGCATACCTGTCTTGTATAAAACATGATGTAAGAACAGAGCAGTGCTCATTTTGTTTAACACAGCATGAGTTAAGTTGGGCTTAAGATAAATATTCCCAAACATCATATTCATTTAGCTAATAACCTTGATCAGCATGATGTTTCCTCTTTTTCTACTGATTGAATGGGGATATTCGTGTTTGAGCAGATAATCCACTTGTCCCTGGCATTGCCCATTTGTACTTGCAAGATGAAGCTAAACACGCCGAGCTTGCTGCTGAGTGGACGCTGCGATTTGCTAAGTGAGGTTTACATAGGATCCACTCACACAGTACAAAGTATTGGATTCCAGCAACCTCTGCAGATATGTTCATTGAAGGATGCTATGTTATCAACTGTATACTATGAGCTTGTCATGTTATGTACCTGCTGAATGACAACAGCCATACACACACCAAAAAAATGAAAAGCAGAATGCTTGTAACATATTTTTCATCTTATATAATATATGCGCCACTTAAGGAATTCATTGGTCATATTTGTATTTGATCATTAACCTCCAGCTGTTTGCTGATTGCTTGATTAAGAAATTGATTAGCCATAGACCTTATTTTTTTTAATATTGTTTGAGACTCATATATAGATTAATGGCATGTTTACTAATCAGGAATTGGAATTCTCATCCGAAATTGAATTCCGCCTATAGAGAATTCATGCGTTTACTTTACATCAAGGAATTGAAAAGTAAATAGGGCCCACACAAAATTAGGAATTGAATTCTTGATTTTGGAGGAATTCAATTCCGGAATTGGAGGTGGTATTCTAATTCCTGGAGAATTCACTCATTAGGAATTCATCTTTTTTACCCATTATATCCTCACACAATTTTCAAAATTCCAAATATGCCATCTACTTTAACCAAAAAATGTGGACATTTTAGTAATTAGTACCACTCCTACCCCAATTCCATATAATTTAGTAAACAACTTCAATAGGAATTCGGAATCTAATTCTCCTCAATCCAACTCCTCCTCAATTCAATTCCCCCTAATTCAATTCCGGATTAGTAAACATGCCATAAGGTCATTAAAGTTGTGCTAGTTGTTTTGGTTTGGACGTTTCCCACCTACCCTACTGGGCCAAGAAAAGTTGGCTGTGTTTGTTGTGCAGAGAATCTAGCGGCCAAGTACCCGCGGTGGTGTTGTCAAATGATACTAGGATACGAGGGAGTTATCACGTGCGTAACTGTCTTACACATATCTCTCTCTCACTCTCACCTACCACGTCAATGTTTCAAGCAGATAGGAAGGAGACAATGGGACGCCAATTTAGGGGACAGACAGATAGGTGATTCAACTAGTTTTAGTAGTTACTATTGGAGGGGAGCGAGTTTTGTTCCCTCTGTTTTCGCGACTCCGGTCATTAGTAAATACTAAATATCAATATAGGAGGGCTACACGTGGTTAACAGCCGTTCACGTCGCTCACCTACTCAGTTTGCTAGTTAAAGTTAATAAACAGGACAGAAGTTGTTCCTAAGAGTAAGATACATGCAAAGGAGAGAGAGACACAGAGAGAGAGAGAGATGGTGAAGAAGAGCATAAGCGAGGTGGGAGTAGAGGACTTGGTTGAGGCAGGCCTAGCCATTGACGAGGCCAAGCATTTGGAAGCAGTCCTTAAACAACATACAATCTCATCGGACGACCCAAGGGAGGTGTGGCGGCAGCTGGTGTCTGAGAGAGTGCTAAAACCATCACCCCCATGAGCTGCACCAGTTGATCTATTACTCTGTCTATGCCAATTGGGATGTCTCCACCAAAGGCCTTCCTCTCTACTGGTTCCCTTCTCTGTAATGTCGAATTACTGTTTTCTCCTTCTCTGCCTGCCTCTATTTAATTTGTTTGCTCTTTAACTGCTGCTGTATTGTTTCTTGGTCATTCAAGTGCCTACCCTACCCTCCATAGCTTTTTTTTTTTTTTTTTTTTAATCCCCCTCTCTCCCTCCGGTGTTGTATTGTAGCTATTTTTGTTTCCTTTATTTCTTGTAAAGATTTTGTTTTTAACCTGACATGCCATGCCAGGAATGAATCTCAACTCTAAGTTGAGCTAAAAATGAAGCGGAATAAAACCCATCATTTGAACTAATCCACTTATTATATATGGAAATCAAACCGTATATGAAATCAATTTCAATCATTTCGAACATTTTGTAGAGTCGTGTGAATGACTGTTGGTACATTCAAAATTCATTCTTTACCCTTACTTACGTGGGACATCATCACACATGGATTGACTAAACCTGACACATTTAGCATTAGTTTGTTGATCTTGGAGCAATAATTCTGCAGACATGGAATGTCTTCTTGCTACTTTTCATTTTTGCTTCACAATTATAATTGAACCTGTGTTTCTCTATTGTCAGATACCAGTCTAGGCATACAAACTTGGGACGATTGATGGAAGCGCACGGTTCAGAACTTTTAGGAACAATATAAGGATCCCATAACAAGTTTTAGCCTTTTTCAGAAATTCTCAGTTCAGAATCCTGAGGTAAGTACTCATTTTATGCATAAGTCTTTTCCAGTGTTTTGATTAAAGGAATTGTGCTCTTATTATAATTCATTATGTGTAAATGGTTATTAGGCTTACTGGTCAATTCTTCTGAAAGAGCTCTCAGTTTCATTTCGAGAAGCCCCAAAGTGTATTCTAGATAGGACTGACAAATCCAAACCCAGTGGAGCTTGGTTTCCATATTCAACATTGAATATTGCCGAATGTTGTTTGCTACCCACCAGACATCCAAGAAAGAGGATGATAGTTTGGCTGTTATATGGAGGGATGAAGGGTGTGATGATTCTGCTGTTAATCATATGACGTTAAAAGAACTTCAGGAACAAGTAATGTATGCTCCTTTGATTCCCCCAGTACCATTTAGCTTTTCCTTTTAATTGTTTTGAGATTCATTGCATGTAAGTGTTGATTATGACTTATCTCAGACGCATCTAGTCGTTCTGCGTGTTTAGTTAATCTTTCCAAATTATTTTCCTTGTGTACATAATATCCTGTAGTATTTTTTCCTTTGTTGATTTTGTCTACAACATAATTGACAGGCTGGTGGCTAATGCACTGGATACAACCTTTTCAAAGGGTGATGCGATTGCCATTGACATGCCAATGACAGTCAATGCAGTTCATATATTTGGCAATTGTACTAGGAGGATTTGTTGTTGTATCAATAGCGGACAGTTTTGCTGTGAAGGAAATTGCAACTCGCCTGCGTGTGTCTAAAGCAAAGGGAGTCTTTACCCAGGTGAATTTTTCTTGATAAGTTAAACTATACCTTATAGGATAGCAAAGTAAACTAGACCGGCCCCTGATTACTCTATGTTGGGAATTTTTTACTTGCTAAAGTATTGCAATGTCAGCGTGTTAAAGGTTCTGCCAAGGCATGATATATATGTTTTGCACACTAAAAATGAAGTTCGCACAATACGCATCTAGTATCATGATTTAGTGACCTTAAAGTACGCTTTTTATTTTACTGGTTCTCATATTTGCAGTCTGTTTTTATGGTTCTTTGTCTTGGAAATGATTCCTACCTTCACTTTGTATTCAGGATTTCATACTAAGAGGAGGTCGAAAGTTTCCTCTCTACAGGTAGATACTACTTCCTTTCAAATCATGCTAGTCTCTACATCTGTCTTCTTTCAAGGATGGTGATATTAAAGTGATAATCATGGATTTGAATGCTAGTCTAACCCCAGAAGAGCCCTGATAAAGAGGGATATGCTTTTGCCACCATAACTTAATTGTTACATTGGTGAAATGTGACATGTTAAGGGTATGATTTTTCTTTCCTTGCAGTCGGGTTGCAGAGGCTGCTACGTGTAAAGCTATTGTGCTTCCAGCAATTGGGAGCAATGTAGGCATTCAATTAAGAGAACAGGATCTACCCTGGAGTGATTTTCTTTCTAGTGTTAGTCACAATCCAAGGTAATCAGTACACCAAGGATATTGATCAGGCCACTTAAGACTTTGTTATGCAATGAGAGATTGCTGAGTTTATTAAGAAAAGCTTAAACATTTTCTCCATGAGTGTAGTTTCAAACAAATTTCAATGTCATTGTAATGGTATTCTTTTCGTGGCAGAAAGAATTATTACTCTCCAGTCTATCAGCCAATAGACTCCACAACTAATATCCTCTTTTCATCTGGAACCACAGGTAAAGAAATTGCTTTCAGACAACGTTTATTGTTAGCTCTCTACTTTAAAATTCATTTTCATCTTGATCTTCAGTTTATATTTTCGCGTTCATCAGGAGACCCAAAAGCTATTCCATGGACACATCTTTCACCAATTAGATGTGCTGCTGATTCATGGGCTCACATTGATATTCAAGTTGGAGATGTCTTCTGCTGGCCCACAAATTTAGGATGGGTTATGGGTCCAATTTTACTCTACTCATGCTTTCTAACTGGTGCAACTCTTGCTCTGT
>BJCG01001846.1:0-62909 GCA_005406145.1 Prunus yedoensis | reverse complement strand
TAGCATTCACTTAAGTAATGTGTGCAAAGGGCTATCCCTTTGGCCTAGGAAAATGGACCTAAAAAGATCTACTATAATTCTCTATATACCACCCAAATATTTAAGGTATTAACCTAGGTTCTTTGATGATAAGCTGTAATCACTCAACTCCATGGACAATTTTGTCCCAATGGATATCAATCACCATTGGTTTTTTATCTGACCCAGGTTTGGCAGAATGGATTGCCACTCAGCATAGACAGGCTGTTGAGAACTACTAGACTGATGATTTGATTAACAAAACTTTTTAAAGTAGTTCAGAATATAACCCTTGAATCACAATATGTAAACTGGTGGGCTTATCCACCCATTGCCAATCGGTTTCGGTTGGGTGCTTTAACATTAACATGGTATCATAGCCGCCAATTCATCCATGCTTTGGGCCTAGTCTACACGTCACCCAATATTAGTGATCCATGTGTTTGGCTCAATCCAGCCACATGGTAATGGACCTGTTGAGAAATTTCACATTGGGAATTTTAAGCCTTGGCATCACAATGTGTAAACTCCTGGCCCCTTATGCACCTGCTGCCAATTGGTTTTGAGTTGGATGGCTTAAATTTAACAAGACTCAAGTAGCTCATTCTGGGAACCTTCATTTTCTTGTTCTCAGTTGGGGAATTAAGAAATTCCATTCGCATTATAGAAACTGCTTTTGCAAATTTCCAAAAAGCGACTGAGTTATAATTTCTTTTCATTGGCCAATAAAGGTGTAACATTTGAATGTTGATTAGTTGATAATACAATTATTTAATTATGGATGTCAACAGGTCAAAACAGCTTTTATCTTTATTTATCTTATTGCTTTTTAAAGTAGTTTTAGACTTGAAATTCATTGTTGACTGTACCAAGTGCAAGTTGTTGAATGTTGATTGATGAATTCTCTTGACTTATGCAGCTGTTCTCGATGTAATTCTTAGCTGGAAGGCTAGGCGGAGTATGTCATTCCATGTTAAGTTGAGATACATTTTGAAGGTCATTACAGCTGCTGCGTGGGTAATTCTACCGGTTACTTATTCATATAGCTGGAAAAACCCTCCTGGGTTTGCTCGAACCATCAAAAGTTGGTTTGGGAATGACTCACATTCACCTTCGTTGTTTATCTTGGCCGTTGTTGTCTACTTGTCGCCAAATATGCTGGCTGCGGTGTTGTTTCTTTTCCCATTTATTCGCCGATTCCTAGAGAGATCAAACTATAGGATTGTGATGCTTATGATGTGGTGGTCACAGGTATGTGGAACAGGTTCTTCTATCTGTATATATAGTGCCTTTTTTTAATCACCTAACATTATGCTGAATTCCTGATTATTTGCAGCCTCGACTTTATGTTGGGAGGGGAATGCATGAGAGCACATTTTCTCTTTTCAAGTAAGAATCCATTGCTCAATAGACAAATGGGATTGCTTCATGTTGTCATTGTCTTCCATGTATAACCTCTGTTTCTCTGTTGAAACTTTTCATGTACACAATGTTTGGGTTCTTCTTTATAATTACAAAGTTGGCATTCAGTTACTACATAGAGGTGCCTCTTCTAAGGCACATTGAATACTTTTATTGTTCTCTTACTTGTAATCTTGTAGGACATATATCATGAAAATAATAAATGGTATAATGGTGGAAAACTGAGGGTGGGGTATAAAATGTAGCCACCACTCTCCTGGAAATATGTCTTAGTAAGGCGAACTTTTTGCGAGTAAAATTTGACGCCGATTTCTAGTATGTAGATTTGTTCTGCTGTCAGTTCATTTGTTTGTTCTAATGGTTCCTTTTCCTTTCCAGATAAGGCCTTAGTTGGTCTCCAACAAAGCCATCATGAGTGTACATATAACCCACTTTTTCAGTGGCACGAGTTTTTTCCCCGCGGTAATGTATAAAATGCTTTTTTTGTGTTTGATGTTATCTGTTCCTCAATATGTTGTTCATCATGTAATTATTGCTGTGCAGCAAAGAATAATATCGGTGTTGTGATTGCACTCTGGGCTCCAATTATCCTTGTATGTTTTATATTGTTTAGTGACCTCTTGTTTATTGTTACACGGTCCAGTACAGAGTAAATTCTTATACATAAATCTTTCAGGTCTATTTTTATGGATACCCAGATTTGGTATGCATCTTCTCCACAATATTGGAGGAATTTATGTGCATTCCGTCGCCTTGGAGAGGTTAGTGGATCTTTCCCTTACTCTTTAGTTCTACGCTTTCAATTAGCTCCTTTTTAAGCATCATTTGTTTATTATTGATCAAATAGCTTCTTTCTCGCTACTCTCAAAATCTGTTTTGGACCCTTTTTTCTGTTGCAAGAGTTGACTTATTCGGTTCGTATATCCAAACTGCAAATACGTTCTGGAGTCAATGTTACATGATTTAATTTGATGTTGTGGAATCATCCTTCTCGATAACAAATACATGCTTTTTTAACTAGCTAACTTGGCACATGTGCTAACATCTTAAAGTTCAATACTGAAATCTCCTAAAAAAGGCTTGCCCTACAATCTGCAAAAATTGCACAAAAAAGGTGTTCCCTGATTCTGAAGAAACTGATACCTCAAACTCAAACGTTATCCCAAAAATTCCACCTCCTCGCCCCTAACATTATCAAAATATCTCCAAGTCTTTCTCACCAACTACTTAAAAAGACCCCCATCATGTCACTGCTCCCCAAGCCCTCACCCTTCTTCCCTCCCCCAAAATAGCTTGTGCTTCTCACAAAATAAGGCTGAGCAAGATGCTGTTACCCAACCACATTAGCTTCCGTAAACAACCTCAACCATAAATTTAATACAAAGGCAGTGATTTAACAAGTGATCATAACTTGGTTCTCTGCATGAGACTTGGGATATTCCTCATTCCTTGGAATGGCACCTTTCTTTCCGTGCAAATACTCATACCTTGGATGGTACGTTAGCCTTCCAAAATCATGGAAGAGGGATGGAATGGGGGAAAGATAAGGGTCATAAATCAATTTTGGATAGGATTTACAGGAAAAGACCCCAGTACACTCTAATTCGCTGCCCATCCTTTCCTGTCTAGAAGAAATCAAAGTAGCATTATCTGACAAACAAAGTAGTAAGTACAATTATCCCAATTCAGAATCATTCAAATTACTCCAGAAACTAAAGTGGCAAAGTCCCAATTGAAAAGAGGAAATGAACTTGCACATATTCTAGCAGTGGAAACATAATGAGAAATTGAGAGCCTAGATAAAACAATATATTTCTGCAGAGTTTGACTACACTGTAAATTACCAAGACAAGTTCATTTAGCTAACCTTTGAGATACTTTGTAAATTGATATTGCAACATGGACATAGTTTTTCAGTTCATGTTGCGTATTAGATTCGCCTATATATTCTATATGATTAGGATGGCTTGTTCCTTTTTTATGCTTTGGAGGGTTAAACATGATCAGTCCTGATTGCATTTTGCATTATGCATTCTGAAAGTTCAAGGAATTCTTATGAATTCTTTGTTTTTCGGTGGAGAAATCTTTTATATCATTTTAAAAGAATTGTCCTTGTCGCATCTTTAATGCTTATTCTTTTTTCAAATTGGTTCTAGATTCGAACGTTAGGAATGCTGAGATCTCGTTTTCAATCATTGCCTGGTGCTTTTAATGCCCGTTTGATTCCAGCGGAAAAGAGTGAACCAAAGAAGAAAGGACTGAAGGCTACCTTGTCCCGCAATTTTTGTTCAGGTTAACTGCTTTGTTTTCTTTATGTAGAACCGTAGAACTTGTAGCACCTCTGTATTTTCCCTCTTCGTGAGTTGTATAATCATTAATGCTTCTATTGTTTACAGATGAAGATAACAAAGAGAAAAGAGGCAGCAAAGATTTGCTCAATTATGGAACAAAATATAAGCAGCTTCAGAGAAGAGGATCTTATAAGCGATAGGTAATCTGTAAAGCTGCAGTGTTGGAGGATATATTTTTCATTTGATTTCTTGTACGTAGCTCAATGTTATGGTGCTGCCACTTTGTCCAGGTTCTTTCCATAGTGTTTTTTCTTTTGAGTGTGTGCTAAGATATTTCAATTTTCAGGGAGATGGACCTTTTGCTTGTTCCTTATGGGCTGATCGTGATTTAGGCCGCCTTATTCAGTGGCCTCAATTTTACTTGCTAGCAAGGTTGTTTTTAGTGTACTTTATGGAAATTTTTATATCCCTATGTGCACGTAGTGATTGTGTATTTGCTCATCAGATCCCAATAGCATTAGACATGGCCAAGGACAGCAATGCAAGGATAAAGAACTGAAGAGAGGATTGATGCCGACAACTACATGTCTTGTGCTGTTTGTGAATGCTATGCTTCATTTAAGAACATAATTAGGTCCCTGGTTCAGGGGAACCGTGAGGAAAGAGTAGGTTTTCTGTTCATTGCAAGAAAGTTTCATCTGACATTTGTGCCACAATTTTCAACTAGTGAGGATAATCTTTACGTTACCACTTGCTAAGCTAAAGTGATTGGGTTTCAGGGTTATAGATTTATATTTTCTGAGGTTGACAAGCAACATAGAAAGTAATGACCTGATGTTGAATTCAAGATGAGTGCTCTTCCTAGCCTCTACGCCCAGTTCATTAGGCTTATCGAATATCTGGTAAGATTTTAAATTTAGTTTAGCATATGATCTCCTCAGCCAGTTTGATGAATGGAGCTAACCGGGGGTTCTTAAGTCTTGCAGTTAGGTAATAAGCAGGACGACAGGGATCAAGTTGTGATTCTGTTTCAGGACATGCTGGAGGTAGTGACAAGAGACATAATGATGGAGGACCATATATCCAGGTGTCACATCATGATGTGATTGCATCCTCATTTTTTGTTGTCCTTTTCAAGTATCTTTAAAATGTTCACTTTTCTTGTGTAGTTTGGTAGATTCAATCCAGGTGTGTCTGGCCATGAAGCGATGATGCCCATTGATCAACATCAACAGTATCAGTGTTTGCATCTTCTGGAGCTATCAGGTTTCCTATTGAACAAGTAACAGAGGCTTGGAAGGAGAAGGTGTGCCTTTGGTAGAGATATGATTTGAAATTTACTCTTCAGTAAATCCTGTAATCCTTAGTAGTTACCTATTTTTGCAGATTAAACGTCTTTTTTTATTGCTTACGACAAGGAGTCTGCCATGGATGTGCCGTCCAACTTAGAAGCTAGAAGGCGGATTTCTTTCTTCTCAAATTCATTGTTTATGGACATGCCTCCAGCACCAAAAGTTCGCAATATGCTTTCTTTCTCGTAAGTGTTTGTGTGCCGTATAATTGTTACTCATTTTGGTAGTACTGCTTTTAAAATAATAATCTTTCTTGTAGTGTTTTAACTCCTTACTACACCGAAGAGGTTCTGTTTTCCTCACGTGATTTGGAAGTGCCAAATGAAGATGGTGTTTCAATTCTCTTCTACTTACAAAAAATTTTCCCAGGTTTATTGTTTGGACTCTCTAAAATATAAAGCTTATGTATTTGTATTTCTTATAATACTTAAACTTCTACTGATTCTATGCTGCTGAGAAATCAAACAGATGAGTGGAACAACTTTCTTCAGCGTGTAAATTGCACAAGTGAAGAGGAGCTTAAAGGGTCTGATGGATTGGACGAAGATCTTCGCCTTTGGGCATCATATAGAGCCAAACTTTGACTCGTACTGGTACTCTCTCCGCCTATGAGTTGATATGTTATACACGTGTTTTAAAACATAATGATGACAATATATTTTTCTTTATGGACATTGTTCTACTTTGGTATTTACTAAATCTCTCTACTCATGCTAGTAAGAGGAATGATGTACTACCGGAAAGCTTTGGAGCTTCAGGCTTTTCTTGATATGGCCCAAGATGATGGTACCTAATTCTTTTTCATTGGAATTGCCTTTTATTATCATTTCCTATTTTATGTAATAGTTAATTTAACACTTCTTTTGAAGCACGTATAATGAAGCTAAGAAAGTAACTTTTGCTTTTTATTCTTGTCTGAATATACCTTCCAGCTTTAATGGATGGCTATAAGGCTATAGAATTAAATTCAGAGGATGAATCAAAGGGGGAAAGGTCACTGTGGGCACAATGTCAAGCAGTAGCTGATATGAAATTCACATATGTGGTATCGTGCCAACTATATGGGATTCACAAGCGATCTGGTGATCCTCGTGCGCAGGACATTCTGAAGCTTATGGCAACGTATGTTTCAAATAGTATTCCGGTAGTATTTTTCTGACTTTTGATTGTCATAACTTTTAATTTGAAGGTCTATATTTTCTGTGTGACAGATATCCGTCGCTACGTGTGGCATATATTGATGAGGTTGAAGAACCTAGCAAAGATAGGTCCAAGAAGATTAACCAAAAGGCTTATTATTCTACTTTAGTAAAGGCGGCTTTGCCAAAGTCGATTGATCCTTCAGAGCCAGTACAAAATCTGGACCAGGTAATGCTCTATACTTACATGTTTGATCCGCATGACCATATTGATATTAGAGCTGTATGGTGTTGAGTTTACTTATTTAATGTGGTAAGAAACTGATAATTGTCTGTGTTGAGAACCATTAATCTAGGGTCTGACCAAGGTCCTCAAATATCGAGGGTTTTGAAAATATCGCTGGTCCAAAAATACAGAAATATCGATGGAAATATCTGTAAAAATTAAATAAAAGCCACGGAAATTGTGAGAAAAACTTAAAAAATTTTATTGAAATTTTGAGGATGTTTATTTTAGTCATTATCTACTATTTTATCACAAAAAAATTGGAAGGAAATTCATTGCATGTGATTTGAGTGATTAAAGTTGACTATATAGTGAGCTAACAAACACTGTGACTTTAGCAAATCTGTAGCAATTGATGAAATAAGAATATTAAAAAACACCATAATTTTTTTTAATAATACTTGACTACGATATTTTACACTTTATACATTACATGATAAGGTACATGAGTAATTTAGTACCACATAATTCCTATGAGGTTCAAACTTAGCCTTCTTTCACACTTCTTTGCCTTTTGCTTATATATACCAGTCCCCTACGAATTTCTTTTCAACGATCCAAACCATCTATTTTTTAAGTTTACATTCATAGATCATTTTTGCAAAAAATTAGACAAATCGGAAACTGTTTCAACATCCAATTGTGTCCTATAAAATCAATGAACATGGTGCTTCAAGAAAGTACTAAAATTTCAACAATTCAATTGAGTGGTCAAATGATATCGGATTCAATAGAGATGATCTTTAAATGAATATCTAAAAATAGACGGTTTGGATTAGTGAAAAACAATGCAGAGTGGGCCCTACAAAGGGTGTCCCTCAAATAAGCTTATTTGAGGGATCCCTCTACTATATATATATATACAATGCTATGAAAGAAGCTACTATATATATATGGAGTTGTATTATCTACTATATATATATATATAGTAGATAATACAACTCCATAATAAAATAATAAATAACATTAAACAGATTAAATTTATCATAGGGAAGATTAAAAATAATAAATAAACATTAAAATTAGCTTGTAGAAGTTTTTTTTTTCTAGTTTTTTTGTCAAAAGCTTGTAGAAAATTTAGAGGAAGTTTAAATTTTAACGTTGTAGCTTCTAATCACACATGCATGAGCAGCGTGTTGGATAAAGGTTGAGTAATAGGAATGGGAAGGAAGGGGTTTGAATCCCGTGTGTGCGAGCGGTTTCAGCATTTTTCTATCTCTTTTTCGAATATCGCGATATGTGGCCCAGATCCTGCATACACATGCTTAGAATCTTAATTTCAATATATGTTTGTGGTAGAGATAGTCTGAGACAAATAAATTATCCTGATGTTAAAATCTGCATTGTGCTGCATTAGGATTATGCATGTCTACCAAGGTGGATTAATTCATTTTTTCCTCACATAATTTTGTATTCATAATGGGTGTGTAATGAAAACATCAATATGGTGTATTAAAACTTTGAGAAGATGTTAGTAAATGTTTTAAAACGCTAAGGCGTAAAGCAAGCGATACGTTTTATGGACTACCTTATATATATGGAGTATTGGTGACTAGTAGTTTTGCTTATAACTTATAAGAGAATCTTAAAAACCAGCCCTAACAAACGCACCATTTCATGAAGTGGAGGCCAACACAGGACCTGAAACCAGCAACATCTACCTTAATACTTAAAAAAAATATTAGGTCACGGCAACCTTCTCCTTTGCAATAACTTATACAGGTGTCGTATCCTCTGCAACTCAAAATTTTCTGAAATTTCTTCAAGGGTCATGCTAGGGAACCACATTATTAGACCACCTTGTAAACCACCTCTCTAATAGTGGTGGCAGCCACCAACACAATGGGTCCCACCTCTATTAGAGAGGTGGTTTCAGGTGTCTATAAATGTGGTCTCTCTAGCATTTCCCTTTCTTAAAACACTTTCAAATTTTCACTAAATTTGTCTGAACATGCCGGGTGCCCTTGGCTGAGCCTCAGTGCTCCTCGATATGGCCTGTTTATATTGCCTTAGCTTGCCTCAGTTACGCCTTTGGTTGAAACGCACTGTGTTCAACGCCTGAAGGCAATGGCAAAGCGGCCTTAGCAGAAAGGCGAGTTTGAGCCTTAAATATTGGTAGGAATTATGTTTAATACTGTAATATGGATAAGGGTGTTAATGACTTGTAATAAAAAAATGCCCCGTGAGCCCATAAAACTCGTGCAGCCAACGTGAGGAGTAATATCTCATTGTTTTTAAGGTAAATAATTACTAGATATAGACCAAAGGTTGTAGCTTGTGAAGGGTGAGGATGTGGAGCACAGTTGGAAAAGGATGCAATTTGGGCTTCTTTATGGGCATAAATAATTTTAAATTTCTGAACTGCTATCCCTGAGTAGACCCATGTCACAAATGATTCTATGTTATTTACTTTTTAGTTTTCATCTTTTAGTCATATATCTTCTACTAAATTTGTATTGTTATCTGTATGCAGGTCCTTTATCGGATATATCGATAAAGGCTTCAGGACCTGCTATTTTTGGGTGAGGGAAAGCCAGAAAATCAAGAATCATGCCATTATTTTCACACGTGGAGAAGGCTTGCAGACAATTGATATGAACCAGGTATGGTGTTGCAACCCGAAGGCTTGTGGATTCAGGATTTTACTTTCATTGTGGGAAGCTTAAGACATTGCTAATTAATATGACTCATCCTGTAGGATAACTACATGGAAGAAGCCTTGAAAATGAGAAATTTGCTGCCAGAATTTCTTGAGAAGCATGATGGGGTGAGGCACCCTACAATTCTTGGACTGAGGAGCATATATTTACTGGAAGTAGGTGTTCTTCTGTTGTTACTAAGGTGGCTGTATAAAAAAACGGGCGATGGCTAGGTATCACTAACATTCTTTCATGACCCCATGCAGTGTTTCTTCTCTAGCTTGGTTCTGTCAAATCAGGAAAACAGTTTTGTCACTATTGGTCAGAGACTGTTGGCCAACCCTCTCAAGTAAGTTCTTACCTCATAATGTCCCTGTGAAATTTTGGGGAAATGAAAAACTTGAAACTAAAAATTATTGCAGACAAATGTTGTGTAATCTGTTAGTTGTACGTGGACAAGTTTATACTTGAATTTGGTTTTTTCGTTTTAATGTGCTAAATTTCTGATTTTGTAATTTCACTTGTGCTAAAGTTCTACTAATTTGATGTTTCTGGTCATCCAGGGTTCGATTCCATTATGGTCATCCAGATGTGTTTGATAGGCTCTTTCACCTTACCAGGGGGGGTGTCAGTAAAGCATCGAAGGTTATCAATTTGAGTGAAGACATATTTGCTGGTAAGTTGAAGACATTTATTTGAACAATTATCCATTATCACAATTTATATGGGGGTCTTGTTATCTTATTATGGATTTGGATGCAGGCTTTAATTCCACACTCCGTGAAGGCAATGTAACTCATCACGAGTACATACAAGTTGGGAAGGGAAGAGATGTGGGCCTTAACCAGATCTCAATGTTTGAAGCAAAAATCGCTAATGGAAATGGGAGCAGACACTCAGTCGAGATATCTACCGACTTGGACACCGTTTGACTTTTTCCGTATGTTGTCATGCTATTTCACCACAATTGGTTTCTACTACAGTACTCTGGTATGCTGCTTTTAGTTTCGGTTTCAACTGTATGTACCTTAGTTCTTGAAAAAATAATATATGTAGTTAGTTAAAGGTTCTGAACATGGAAGAACGTTTTTGTGGCAGATTACGGTGCTTACTGTGTATGTCTTCCTTTTATGGACGCCTTTACCTAGTTCTTAGTGGACTTGAAGAGGGTTTGAGCACTCAACCAGCAATTCGAGACAATAAGCCTCTTCAAGAGTAGCTCTTGCTTCTCAATCATTTGTTCAAATAGGATTTTGATGGCGTTGCCTATTGTTGATGGAAATTGGTTTTGGAAAGGGTTTCCGAACTGCACTAAGTGAATTCATATTGATGCAATTGCAATTGGCCCCAGTATTTTTTAAGTTCTCACTTGGAACAAAGACCCACTATTACGGACGGACGTTACTTCATGGTGGTGCAAATATAGACCTACAGGCCGTGGTTTGTGGTTTTCCATGCTAAGTTTGCTGATAACTATAGGCTCTATTCCCGCAGCCACTTTGTTAAGGGTATTGAACTCTTAGTTTTACTTCTGGTGTACCAGATCTTTGGCCATACTTATAGGAAGTGCTGTTGCGTACATTTTGATTCACAGTATCTATGTGGTTATGGTGGGCACCTGGCTTTTTGCTCCCTTTTTGTTCAATCCTTCTGGTTTGAGTGGCAAAAGATAGTTGATGATTGGACAGATTGGAATAAGTGGATAAGTAATCGTGGGGGGGTATAGGTGTTCCCCCTGAAAAAAAGCTGGGAATCATGGTGGGAGGAGGAACAAGAGCATCTCCAGCATTCTGGAAAGCGTGGGTATTGTAGCTGAGATACTGTTATCGTTACGGTTCTTTATCTATCAGTAGGGGCTCGTCTATCACTTGAACATTGCAAAGAAAACAAGAGTGTTATGGTACATAATGAACCTGATCTCTTTCCCTCATCCTTCCCCCCCACCCAAAATCCTATTTTCTTTTAGGGTATGACAATGCAAACTTATTGTTATATTGCATTCACTTGGTAACAGGTCTATGCATTTCTTGGCTGGTGATCTTCCTTATTTTGTTTGTTATGAAGGTGAGTTAAAATTGTATTCATATTGGCTTATTATCAACATAGAATAGAAAAAGTGCTTTACATACATAATTGCGCAGTATAGCTGGCTGCTTAGCTTTAGTAATTGCTTTGCAAAACTAATATTGTGTTTGCTACCCTAGTGATAATCTGGTTGTGAGGGTAACTTAGGCTTTTTGCTTTGCCCTTCGGATTCCTGCAGTTCAGGTGTTTGGGTGTTTGTGTATACATCTGATTTTTAAACATAATTGTTTCTTTTTCGTTTGTGAATCTCATTCCTTTTCTACATGTTCTTACAACATGTGGACAGCATTTGCAAGCTTCTGTTATTTGCCTTTTTCTCTTTTTCTGGTGGTTTGTTTCTGAGTTTTCGTGGACTGCTGGTCCACGTTGATTATACTTGATAATATTATCAGTATTTTCTCCATAAAAAAGAAATATAAAGTTCAACAAATGTACTTAATTGTTTCTCTTTCTTCCAGACTGTATCTGTTGGGCGGCGAAAGTTCAGTGCAGAGTTTCAACTAGTGTTCCGGCTAATAAGGGACTAATATTCGTAACTTTTGTGTCAATTTTGGTGACTTTGATTGTGCTGCCTCACATGACGCTGCAGGATATCATTGTGTGCATTCTTGCTTTCATGCCAACTGGTTGGGAATTCTTCTGGTGAGTGAATGTTCCAGTCTTGCCTTACCTTAGTTCAGTGTTGCAAATACACTCTGGATATAACAACAATGTTGTGTTTTTCTTAATCCTAAACTGAAAATTGGGCTATAAGATCCCTGAACCAAACTCTTAGCACAGGGTAGCCGTGGGGTACCATCCTCAGATCCGACTGGATTTGTTTAATTTCTTAGAATAAGGGTGATATGGTGATTTTCAACCCTCTGTTTGGAGATTTCCTGACTTTCTGCTGATAGTTTGAGTTGTTACAATGAGATTTCCCAAAAGTAAAATTTGCACCATACAATGAGGTTCTAATTGCATCTTGCACTTGTGTGCATTTCTTTGTCCTGAATTTCCTAATGTCATTTTGTCATCTATCTCTTACCAGATTGCGCAAGCTTGCAAGCCTGTTGTTCACAAGGCTGGTTTATGGCCATCAGTTCGGACTCTTGCTCGCGGCTTTGAGATAGTTATGGGTTTGCTTCTATTCACCCCAGTTGCATTCTGGCTTGGTTTCCTTTCGTTTCTGAATTCCAAACCCGCTATGCTCTTCAACCAAGCATTCAGCAGAGTGTTTACAGATTTCTCGTATTCTTGGTGGGCAGCGGAAGGATCGTTCGCCCGGAGCAAGGAGTAACATGCTAGTTACCAAGAACAGCTTTCTAAGTTAATTTTTTGATTGCCTTGCTACTTCCTTCCAGCAGACTCGTGTAAACAATAGTTTGTCGGTATATGCTGTAATTATTAATGTGTTGGTTGCATTTTTTGTTGGTTCCACTTGACTGACGGCCCAGCCCCTGTCAGTTTTCAGATCTTATTAAAATTGCATATTTGTATCTATGTAGATTGATAAAATTCCTGGCTAAATTATCAAACCATGCCATATGTCCTTTGGTTGACTTCCATTTGGTTTTTGCTATGATCAATCGTCCCGCCATAGGTGCAATATTTGTAAACACACAAAAGGCCCTCTGTCACTTTGTATGGACTTGGCTTCTTTTAAAAATGTAGCAAACTAACCTACTATATGAAAGAACTATGCGGCACTAATTACTCATCATTATTAAAATTTGACATGTCTGGTGATACGAGATTTGGATGAGTTAGTCCTATTTTATGATTCAATTCCCATTCCTTCTTTCTATCCATTTATTCTTTTTGGATTGAGACTGTGAAACATATCCTTTAAAACCAATTATTCTTTTCATTCATATACATCTTTTATGAAATAATGCTCGACTCTTACATGTTACACTGCGAGCGATTTGTCTGAAGAAGCCAATATTTGTTTTCCTTTCCTTCAAAATTAGAACTATATTTTTATCAATCAATTAATTAGCACTGAATTTTTCTGATTGCTTGCATGGCAACTAGGCACGGGTTATATTACTTTTTAAAAAAAACAATGAAACAAGTGGCCAATGGCAACTGACCCTAATTAAAAGGGCGGCAGTTGAAAGAGTTTGAAAACAGCAGCAAGCAAGCCTGCAAATACAGAGAGACGCATAGTTGAGTTGAAAAGTCACAGATGACACAACTCATACACAATCAAATACTCCATTTATTATTTATTGTCTTTCAAAACTCCCCTCTCTGTCTCTCTCACTCTCAATTGTCAGCTTTCATTTGTCAGCCTCTCACTCAGTGATTGCCTCGTTGCCTATTGTTACAATTCTCCATCAATTTCTCATTTGTTTTTGTTTTATCTTATGGCTTGCAGTCCTTAATTTATAAACAAACCCAGCTCATGTTTTTTCTTTAACCAGCATCTCTTTCATGGCCTACTTGTCCTTGCTAAGATTCCCTCCACCACACTCTTCCTTGAAGATCAAAACCAAATCTTTTCTTCTTCTTGGATTGTTGCTGTGCCAACTGCGGAGCCAGTAGTTGAGTTGCAGGCATTCAGCTACTAATATGCCTTTGGCATCTTGGCAACTGGGTTTTGTCTGAAGTTTCCTCAATTGCCTGAATTTCGCTGAGGAGATCTTGAAGGTGAGAAAAATGACGTCTTTACAGAATATATATACAATATATACTATATGATTGCTCTCTGGGTTTTTAGACTCAAAGTAAGTTTAGATCATTAGTCAAAGGAGTAAATGAGTTTATGATTCAAAATATTTATTTGGTTCAAGAGGGTAGGAAAATTTGTTGTTTATGAAGTAGATTATAGGTTCAAGGTAATGCTTGCATTTGTCAAATATCTCTGTGGTTCTTTCTTCTTTTCCAATTTTTATTGTCTCGTCTCTTTGGTTCTGTTTCTGTTTCTAAATGAATTTTGATCACACTGGATGAGTAGCCTCTTATTACTGGTCATTGTTCACTATTCATTGAGGAAAAAGTTTTCAACTTATGATTCCAGGATACTAAGAAACATAAAAATTTTAGTTGGCAGACATGTGCTTTGAAGTATTTATAGGGATAAATTGATCAAATCTTACATCCAATTTACTGGTAACATCCAGAGGATATTCTGCTCTAGTGGTTTCTTCTTAGCATAATTTACAGTGCTTTTGATTTCTTGGATTTCATTGCATGGTTTTGTATGAAACCAGATGAAGATTTAGTTTCAGCTATTAAACTTGGTTTTTTTTCTTCTTTGGCATAAGATTCAGTGTGAAGAAAGGTTTAGTATCAGCAGCACAAATGGCATCGTCTTTGGAGGATCTTCTAGCAGAAGATGGGTTTTAAAGGAAGAAAATCATTGACCAGGTCGAGGACTTCCTACCATTCTGGTTCAACTATACGTCATTTTCCAAATTCAGAAGAACACAGGAACGTTCCATGTCAGGAGATAGAATAAGGCCAGAGAAAACAAGGTCTGATGTGTCTCGGTATGGTGTGAGAAATAATCTGCCAACAGGTGATGATATTAGAGGTAGGAGACCAAGAGAAGATCTTCTTGTAAGAGGCAAATAGAAGGAGGATCAAAGAAAGAAATTAGGGATGGACTTGGAGGAAAAGGTCCTACCAGCCGCGGTGTGTGGGAAGCTAGAAGTTTAAATAGCATTTTCTCCCCAGAATCAGGCAGCAAATGAGATAGTTGAGGTGATGATGAAGACTTTGAGAGATACAAGGACATATATTCAAATGACACTGTATAGCTCAGAAAGAAGGAAGGATAAGTATTCTAATGAAGTCTGGAAAACGAAGGATTTGAAGAGAGGTCAAAGAAGGAGACAGAGGTGGACAGGAAACTAAGCCACAGTTCAGTTCAAACAAACATGTGGCTGGACGTACAAGTTTTAGTGAGAATAATAGGCAAAGCAGGAAACAGCCTGAGACCTCTCATGACAGATCAAGGAGAGATTCATCATATAGCAAGAATTCTGAAGATGCTCGTGGTCAAAAGCATGACAAAGTCTTACGGGCAGTTTCTGAACCTGCTCTCGATGAAATTGCTATCCAAGCCATGGTCTCCATCCTAAGTGGATATATTAAACGTTTTCTCAAAGATGACAACTTTCCGGAGTGCACTAAGAGACAACTGTATCTCCTCCCTAAACTTTATTCATCAGGAAGAAGGGCATTCTGAGAGCAGAATCATAGCCAGCCTTGAGCAGGCAATTGAAACAGTGGAAAAGGCTGCAGAGGAATCTGCAAGTGAAAAGGATTTAAAAAGAGCTTCTTTGCAGCTTAGTGTTATACAGGGTTGAACTCAGCTGATTTGAAGGATGGATTTACATCTGGGGTTCCTAACTATAAATTGTCAGCTTGTGCTCATCTCTACCTCAGTGTGGTTGTATAAGCTAAAGAAGAAAGACAGGGTATCAGCTAAGCATCTTTTGCAAGTGTTTTGTGATACGCCCTTTCACGCAAGAATGACATTGTTGCCTGAATTATGGGACCACCTGTTTCTTCGCATCTTTCACATTTAAAGGTTTGGTATGATCAAGAAGCTGATTCTCTAGCAGATAGACAAAACAAGCAAAGGAAACTGAAGCTTTTAGGAAAAGTGTACAATGAATTTTAGATTCTGGTACTTCCCAATTTGCAGTTTACTACAAGGACTGGCTTACAGAGGAGCTGAATCTCCTTTCCATCCCTTCCATTTCCTATCCCATTTGTATCTCTTCAGGAAGTCCAGCAGGGAGGTTCTCATAGTCATTCTTCAGAGGCCCCTAGTCCAGGTGGTCCCCAGTCAATGGTCAGCAAAAGACTGTACGATTCTGTGTTTGGTCGTTCAAGTAAACCTGAATCTGATGAGGCTGAAGATGATGGAGATATAGAAAACGTTGATAGTTGTATGAGAAGTTCTGATGGTTCAGCTGATGCTAAACAAACAAGTCAGCACTCTTCTGAAACAGTTCAATATAGGTACCAAGATGTTAAGAAGAATCCACTAAGAGTGCACCAGAAGATGGATTTCTTTCTGTAAGTAACCTTTTTTTGTGTGTGAATTAATTCTTTATCCAAGCACATCTAAAAATTTTTAGGGTTTATATATGTTTACCCATTCTATGCTGGGATTGTCTTATGAATAACTTCTATAGTAATTAGCAGCAGTGTTGCCTTTCATTTTCTCTTGAACATAAGAAGCTTTATCCAATTAATGTTTATTTGGAATTGATTCTAAATAAAACTATATCACACCGGGAAGAGTGTTAAAAAATCTGAAATATTTTACTAAATCCAATTTCATGCTCTAAAACATTTCTGTAGGAAAATGGACACTTAATGACAGAAGAGCAAAAGTGGGGTTATCTTGGAGTGAGTGATCTACCAGAAAGTGACCTAAATCATCACTTGATAACATATGTGGAGAAAATACAGAAAGCACCCAGAGGCTGCATGCATCAGCATGTGCAAAAGAGAATAAGCATACCCTCAAAACCCGTGAAAAATCCGTTTATGAACAGCAACGCGCAGAGGGTTCTACTGTTTCAAATTGCAGCGAAGCATCAATTACCAGCTCTATTGTAAATGTACTGAATTCTTTCTAAATCTTTAACTATGTACAATGTCATTTTCTAGTTTATGGTATTTATACTTTTTCTCTTTAAGTGCAGCCAATCAAAGAAAGGTCTTCTTTCGAAGGTGAGTCAAAAGGAACATCTAAGATATTATACCTTTAGTGCACATCTCGATTGTTTCTCATGTTTACATTCCCTTGACACAGAGTTACATGGAAATTACTTTGAAGAAGGAATCATTTTCTGGAGCATTCCCCAGGACTTCATTTGCCCTTTAACTGGAAGGTTGTTTGAAGATCCAGTGACTCTAGAGACTGGGTCAAACCTTTGAGCGGTTAGCCATCAAGGCATGGTTTGATAAAGGAAACAGAACATGTCCTGTGACAGGAAAAATCATTGGAATGTCTAGCAGTGCCTCTTCACAACTTCATCTTAAAGCGTGTGATTCATAGTTGGAAATCCGAACATAGTAGGAAACTCTTGGCTTTTGCCTCTCAAGTAGTGGGGACCTCAGGGAGAGATGGATCCAAACACTATGATGAGATAGCTATCTTCGTGCTAGAGCAGCTTCTCACTTGTTTCAGCAAAGAGGAAAGGACAGAAAATGCCAAGCACCTTATGTCTCTTGGAGGGCTTGCAGTTTCTTCTTCATGGTTTGAATTAGGAAAGGTGGAAGAGAAATCTCGCGCTGCAGCACTGTTGTCCTGTTGTATAGAAGCAGATGCAGATGTAGGAATATAATAGCAAGAGACATTAACAAACAGTATGTTATGGAACTACTTCAGAGCAAGCAGATTAAGATAAGAACAAATGCAGGGTTGTTGTTAACAGAACTGATTTGCCTGAAGAGGTGAGTAACTGGCTTGCTGGTAATACATGTCAAATGAGCTGCTCTGGTTGCTTCTCAATATATAGATATTTTTTTGAAGTTAGCACATTAAAATTGACAAAATGAGTCTATCAGCAGTCCCCTTCATATATTCTTTTTATCTTCATTGTGCATGTGTGTGAGCAATTCAGAATCCACTATATGAGAAACCTGCCATCTTTAGTTTTGGATATGTGCATAAACAGACTGTATAATGGTGATGTGGAAACAACATATAAAAGAATTTTATATGAATTTCCGATGAACTTGGATTGGTTGTTGAAGGCTTGAACAATTACTAAATGCCTATTGAAAGATGAGGGATTGCATAACTGTAATTGTTTGTGGTTATATGGTGTCTGCCAGTACCTTTCATCATTGATTTTTCTTTTCTTTGCCATTGCAGGAAGAAAGATGTCACAACATTTCTCAGTGGCTTGCAGAATGAATGGATTGTGAATACAATGGATGTTTTGCTTGTGTGTCTCCAAGAGTCTCCAGCCAATCACAGACCCTTGGTTGCAGTACTTTTGTTACACGTAGATCTTCTGGTACACTCCTTAAGTAGTTCACAAGAATTTTCTAAAAATTCCATCCTAATTGTCTTCATTTATTCTTGATGCAATGCCACTTTGCTTGACCCCTTCTTCCATTAGTGGTGCCCCCCTTAAACTCTGAAGTAGTCACTGTGGAAGGCATTAGTTGTGTGAAATAAAATATATGACAATCAAATTTTTTTTTCGACAATGTGAGCTATAATTTCTGATTTGCAGGAATAATTCCCTACATGCTTAATGGTGCATATACTGCAGTAATTATAGGAATTTAGCTATTGCCGCTCATATAAATGCCATGTAATATCTCTGTCTTCCTGTATCTACGAGCTCAGACTTGAAGGGAATTGATGCTGCTGCTGGTTGAGAGATGAAAAGTTTCATTATCTCAACTGTTTAGGTTGCTGGTGGTATGAAAGAAAAGTGACTTAAATACTAAGCTACTGATATGATTATAGGTATATAAGTCTCTTGTTCTGAAGAAGTAGCATAGCATAGGGATCCTAAAACAGGCTAATCCTCTGTGGGTGCTCATAGAAAGAAGGCAAACAGACCGCAGAGGTTGCCTTATGTTTGATGGTTACTTTCAACATTTGATGATCTAGTGATACTTTGAAGGGAGATTCACTATTATACCCAATATAGGGGCCCAAATTATGAAAAATCCCTATATGAAATTGACTTCAGAAACACAACCAACGCCCATTTATAACATAACAAAGAGGCTTTCAATTCTTATAAATTACAAAATTGCCATCAATTTCTTAAAACAATCCCAACCCAAAACCTCATTAAAATACCCAAACACTCATAGGGCATTAAATAATTTAATCATCAAAATTAAATTCAATAGGCTAGCTGTCATTTTTTGATTTGTTATAGAAATTAATGATGTAGGGTTTATCTATATTATTAGTGCTAAGAATGGGTAATGACTAAATATCACTTCTTGGAACTCCCTTTTCTGTTTATTAGAAACTATTGTCTCTATCCCTATTCTGCATGATCAATGTTGTTAACTAAGACAACCATATGTTACAGGTAGAAGTAATAGACACCTCAGAAGTATGGCATGCATAGAGAGGAAGGCTGTTGATGCAATTACAGAGGCTCTTGATTGCAGCTTAACTGATGCGAATGTCCGAGAGAATTGTTGCAAAGCACTTCTTATCTTTAGAAGGTACTTCTCTTTCTCAGGGAAATCGTTGTCGCGAAGTTGGATCATAAAGCAGCAGATTTTAGTGGCAGTTGTGAAGTGAATTCACTTGACAACGAAGATGGTTCAACTGGCTCATGGCGCATCTCCATCGGTACATACATTCGATCCCCATATTCTTGTCCAGAGAATTTCTTATCTATATTCATAATTTCTACCATGGTCACTAGATATAGCTTCTCAGATTTTCAATACCATGTTCTGTTTTCCCGCTTTCTTAAGTGAAAGAAACTCAAAATTCTACATCAATCACTTTAGTGATATGTTTAAAGATAATTATCTGATGTTTTAATTCTTCAAATTATAGGATGACGAAGACAATTCCATTGATTGGTTGAGGAACTTGACAGTTTACACTGCTTGGTAATGGGAAAAAGTCTTTTTTAGAAACCCTTTCAAAGTGTTTAGGATCTGAAAACTTGGATTGATGAGGGTGTGCCTAATCACGGCGGAATGGTTGAGCCGTGCACTTTCTTCACTATCTGGTTCTGAGTTTCAGCTCACAGCCTTCTCATCTCTCATTTTCCACTAAAAGAGAGGCTGAAGAATGGTGAGCAGGTTGAGCAGAAGATCCTGCTTCAGTGTCTATGCTCAACTTCAGCAAAATATCTGGTTAGTCACTTCTACATAAACTTATTTTCCACAAATTTTACAAAAAATCAACAACAAACACTTTGGTGTCACTGGTGTGTATATATACACGTGTCTTTATTTCTTGTCTCTGAGTTTTGAAGATTAGAATCTGTCGATGCACACTCGATGGAGACGATTGACTATTGATGATTCTGTGGTTTAATTAGTGCATGGATTCCAGAATGCAGGGTGCTTTTAAGGGAAAGCACAGAAGATATTGCAGTTCCTCTAGAAAACCTTGCTGAAGTAACATGGAGTGCAAAACTGCTACATGCCATTATTTCTGGAGAAGAAACCTTTAATCTAGTATGAAAGACATGCTAGGATTGTTCCTCTGTAATAATTACAATTTTGCAGGCGTTTTACATTTTTTTAGGCAAAGATGGGCGTAATATATTACAGCTTCAAAAAAAAAAAAAAAAGGGTTTTCCGTATATATAGAAGAATGAATAACGCAAGAAAACCTTAGAGCATTTCTGCTGCTTTCCTAAGTTTAGTCAGGGAATTTCAGAGTACTAAAGTGAATTACATAGTGAGCTATGTAATTGCTTGTAGCAAAAATATTGTATATAACTTTTTTTTATCCTTTCCTATAATTTTGTGCACATGCTTTATCTTACAATTTCACGCAAAGACGGACGGAACTATAAATTTTTTACAATGGTAGGTGAAATTTTTCTATCCGTCTATTATGCATAGGTGGCTGAGTGGATTGTCTTCAAATTTGTGGGAAGGAAAGGAGGTGAACCAATTTTTACCACCAAGTTGAGTAGACTTTTTTAACATTAGCACCAAATTTCTATTTTTTCAAAAAACTTGTACTAGAGCCTACCCTATACTAAGCAATGGTCTCACCCTTGCAACTCTTTGGATGAGGATGGTCTAGTTGTGTGGATGTTTTTATTGGTTTTGGATGATGTGCTAGAACTTTCTAGCTTGGTTTGATTTAATGATATATATAGGATTTGGTCATTACAAAAATAGATACACAATTGTTAATAGTAGTTCGATAATTAATAATGGTACGTTGGATGGTTAATACCGGCATGAGCTGGCGAAAATGTAATTTTAACTAAATTTGTATGTAACGGTCCGCGTTGCTGCCAAAGTAATACAACTAGTTGTAATTTTAACTAACTTTTATATAACGCATTAACAACTAACTTTTATATAACGGCCGTGTTGCTGCCAAAGTAATTACAACTAAGTTGTAATTTTAACAAACTTTTATATAACGGCCCGTGTTGCCGCCAATTTTATTATAACAAGTTTTCTACGTAACATAACGTTCAGCGTTGCCGCCAATTTAAATATAACGGTTAATAAGCGCGCCAATTAAAATATAACTAAATTTTAAAAACATTTATAGCAAGCACCCCCAAGAACATTACATAGACCAAAAACACATATTATAAACTAAAAAACATCATGTTCTACTAAACCTAAACACATATAGGAAACACCCAAGAAACATTCATAGACCCAAACACAGATTCTCAATTAAAACCCAGATTGTCCTATTAAACTCCCAACACAAACTAATTATAATAGATCCAATTCATATTCAAACATAGATAGACTAAAACCACTTTCAATTGTTGAGCAATTGAGCTCTTTATTTCTGTTCCATCTGCACCCTCTACCTCAAATAGGCCCTCAAAGTCCATTCCACCATATCCAGAAGTCCAGCCTTCTCACTATCGTTCTTCTTTCCAATCTTGACACCCACCTGACCATCACCTGCTCTCCAGAGTCTGGTTGCAACTGCAGCAGGCACATTCATACTACGGGCTTTCCTCTTCTTGCTCTTATTGTTTCATGGAATAGCTCTCACCATGAGCAACACGATAGTGACTGTATGTCTGCTCCACCAGATCCATATCCTGCAAATCCAGAAGCTGCAACAACCTGCTCTTGATCTTTCTCTTTCATGGTCACACTCTTCTTACTCACTCTAGATCTCTTCTGCTTTGGTTCTGGATCTTTTCTCTTCATGGAAGCACTCTTCTATTCACTTTCTTCCTCTTTGGTTCTTGCTTTTCTCTCTTCCTGGGAACCCTCTTCTTGCTTTTTCTGTCCGCTTTCAGTGCTTCTCCTCTTGCTATCTCTTCAGGGCTCCTGGGGTGAACGGACCTTGAGTGAGAGGCAAAGAACTGCGACGTCTCGAAGACCCGCCTGCATTTGGAGCACGTGTACGGCCCGTTCTTGTCGTGTTTTAGGCTGCGTGTTTTCCCGTCTCCCAGATCACAAACAGCAACCTGATCAACATGCTCATCCGGAACAACTAATAGATCACCAACGTTACCATCGACACCGGATGGTGGCAGCTCTCTCTCGCCATTGGACTGATCTCGATGAGCATCATCGTAATTGGAGAGTTAAGATTTGAAAGTTTGTTGGCACTTCAGGTGTTGGCTCTTTGCTTTGATACTCACTTGGTTTGGGTTGAGGTGTTGGGATATAAACACTGATTGGCTCAGCCACAATAGGTTCATCATCATCACTCTCAATAGAAATTACTGTTGGCGGCTGGAGTTTTGAGAACGATAAGGAAATATATGACCATAGTTGTTAAAATATTTTGTCTTTGAAAATTAAAAGGGGCATGGCTGCTTGAGGCTTCGGCTCTCTTGTTAACTCTACTAGTAGAACCAGCAGTGTATAGTACCGAAATGAATTGGATGTGACGGTTCACTGGGTTGGTGTTAGGAGGACCTGAAGAAGAAGAAGAAGTAGGGTTTGGAAAATGGACTGGCCAAGAAGCGCTCAGCGTTTGAGGTTGCACTGAGAAGCTGACTTCTCAGAACCTCCTCATGGGCTCTCCAGAGGGGCTGCTGCTGCCTCGGCTGAGCCAGAAGAAAATGAGGGCTGCCGCCCTAGGCCCTTGAGCTGCTGCTGGTTCGTTAATATCTATGAATGTGTGTATGTGAACCCTACCTTCTAGGCATATTGTGGGAAATGAGAGGTGTTGGTTTTGATAAGAAATAAGCCTCATGTGGGGTTAACAATGTTGTTACCCAGAGCTGAGGCTGGGGGCTGATGATGGATGAGGATGAGGATGAGATGGTTGCGAATGAGGGCAAAAAGAGCTCATCAAACCACAGCTCTCACTCAAAACAGTTGTTCAAAAGCAGAATAATTGGGCTGAATTCTCAAACGAAGCCGAGTAGCTTCTATGGTCTCATCGTGAAGGCCAAAACGAAACAATGAGGAAGCCATTGGGTTGATTGATTGAAAAATTTGGGAAAGGCTGCTGAGAGAGAGAGAGAGAGAGAGAGAGAGAGGATTAAGAAATTTTCTTGGGTTGTATTGAAGACAAATGAGTTCAATATATGATGAGAGGGGTTGTGAGGCAAATAAGGTAAATGAATTGGGTTATATATAGAGCCAGGAATGAACAAGTTGGTGCCGTAACATTTTTTTTTTTGGGTTAAATTTTTTAATGTGTTTTGCCACGATTGGCCCAGCCAGATGTGACCGAGGTCATTATTTCGTGATAAGAAGGAATTGTCCACTTTGGGTTTATTAAGAAGAGGAGTAAACTGTAAACAACCTGAAAATCAGCTACTTATGTAATGCAGTCTGTTGCATGGCATATGAAAGCTCATAGTCTTAGAGAGGTGCAAAAATTAAACGCATTTCTAAAAGAAACGACCGCAGATACAATGTATGTACATTCTTGGCTACTCCTTCCTTCAATAGAAAGCATTGAAATATTTTGTACCATTTCCATAACCTACGGTTAATTTGTGCCCAAATTGCCAAACTCACTTGTATTAGCTACGTGGAGAGGTTTTTTTTTTTTGGACGAAATAAGTGGAGAGAGTTAATTTGTGCCATTTCATTAAATGAGGGTAGGCTCAATGGAGCCCACTAGATATTGAATGTTGTTCTTGTTATTATTATGAACCTTAATTAATACACAAAATGAAAAAATTAATGAGTTTCATCTATGTTTAAGTGGGAGCCAGAAGTCTTCAGGTATATATAATATAGGGTTACATATATATATATATATATATATATTATATATATATATAGTGTGTGTGTCGTGTGGTCGTGCTGCGCGCGCCTAGAAAACAGATAATCTTATGGATGTTGCAATAATTTTCATATCTGACCTCAAATGAATGTACTATTACTATATGGTGGTAAGATGTGCGTTGTCAAGAAAAAGAAACAACATTACCATTTTGTTGAATGATAATTTACTTAGAATTAAGTTATTTCAAGTCCGCGGCCAAGCTTTTCCTGCTACCTTTAGTTGTGTTGGCCATCCAATAATAAAATGATAGTTTAAGGTGAAAGATAAGTGTTATAATGTAGGATTCTTTTTATATAAAAGAATTCTAGAATTCTAGGAGGTTTGGGAAGGGATAATGGATCTCCCCGATGATCTTATAGGGAATGGTGGCGAGGACAGGGCGGATATGGGAGTGGGGATGGGGATGGTATTCCCTAACTGGCCTCAAACTGGTCGGAGATGAAAGTTCATAGCTTAGAGAGTTGCAAAAACTCATATATATATTTTGGTTTTCCATATATAGAACCACCATATAGGATTTCCTAGATTTGCACATGGTAAGAAAATGAATTTCCCATATGCATGCATTTGAGGTGTGCCAACAAACCCTTTGCCAAAGTTACCTAAGTCATTTGGACCAAAAAAGTTACCCTAAGTCATAAAGAAACTAACCCGAGTTTGCTTTCATGCCCATCTTCTATGTGGGCTCTCGGGCCCATGAAAAAGTCTATATAAACATACATAGTACAAGTCAATTGGGCCACTAGTCACTTAGCACAACCTCTCGAAACCCCATTGTTTTAGTTCTGTCCCTCTCTCTCTCTCTCTCTCTCTCTCTCTCTCTCTCTCTCTCTCTCACTGTCCTCTCCTTTACATAAACTCTTATTAGTAGCCATGGATTTCCCAAAGGACATGTACAACCAAATCCCTCACCTCACATCTATTCAACCACCAACATCCATTTGCCCATTCCCAATATATCTCTTCATGATAGCCATATCATACATACACAAAGGGTGTTGAACTCATCTATAGCCCGACTCATACTGCTATTAGCAATACTTATGATTTGAATGGCTTACCTGCAGTGAGATCAGGCCACCAAAACTTGCATCTGATCATGCCTAATCATCCGACGCATATCGGGCATACCAGTCTTCCCAAATACACCTGTCAATGTCATTCCTGTGATGATATCATATCAACCACGTCCACGAGGTGGACATGACATTGCCATGATCAACCAACACGGGATGATCATGGAAGTTCAACCAAGCCAAAACCGTCCAACATTTCCAACAGCACCCTTAATCTCAATCTTAATATATTTCAACCACCTGCACTTCATTTCCCCCTAAATAATATGCAAGCCCTAAAACTTTCTCATCACTAACCCATTATGTAAATATTAGTCATAACCCCATCATGTATCACTAGTAAAAACAAACACTTGCGCGACAAAACTTTGCGCGACCAAAACACAATTCGTCGCACAAAGTAACTTTGCGCGACGAAAATTAAACTTCGTCGCTCAAAGTCTTACGCGACTACAGTTTGCGCGACGAAAATAATTCGTTGCATAAAGTCACTTTGCGCGACAAAAATTTGCGCGACGACAAAGAATCGTCGCGAAAAGTAACTTTGCGCGACGAAACATTAAATTCGGTGAACAAATTCTTGCGCGACGAATTGTTGTTCGTCTCGTAAAGTCCTTTTTTAAAAAATTTAAATAAAAATTTATTTTAAAAATCTATGCATGACTTTGCGCGACGAAACACTTAGATTCGGTGCACAAAGTCTTGCGCGACGAAGCGGGTTCGTCTCGTAAAGTATTTTCAAAAATAAATTAAATAAAAATTTATTTTTAAAAATCTATGCATGACTTTGCGTGACAAAGTACAAAAATTCGGTGCACAAAGTCTTGCGTGACGAATTCTCATTCGTCTCCGCAAAGTATTTTCAAAAATAAATTAAATAAAAATTTATTTTTAAAAATCTATGCATGACTTTGCGCGACGAAGGACAAGAATTCGGTGCACAAAGTCTTGCGCGACGAATTTTCCTTCGTCTCGCAAAGTGTTTACAAAAATAAATAAAATAAAAAATTATTTTTAAAAATTTTTTGGATGACTTTGCGCGACGAAATAATAATATTCGTCTCGCAAAGTCTTTACAAAAATAAATAAAATAAAAAATTTATTTTTGTTAGAAAAATATATTATTGTAGTTCGGATTGGGTTTTTGTTAGAAAATATATATTTTAAATTGACGATCGAATTGGTTCATTGTATTCATATAGGGTCAAGGACTATAGCTGTAAAAAATCATTAAAATCGAAATTGAAATAACCGTTAAATCGTGATTTTTTGTTTATAACCGTCGAAAAGTTTTGTTCTATTACTTGATCTCTGAATGTTTATTTTTCCGATTTTTGGCGTATATAATCTCGAAGTATAAAACAAACAAGTTTGATGGTTGGATCGTTGAAACTAGTTTCGTAGAATGCGTATGCCATCAAAACAATATATTCACTAACAATTAAGAATTTATTTATACTTTCATTAAATACAACATAAGATTTTGTGGTATCCACTAGTGTAAATATTTTAAATTGAAGATCAAATTGAATCATGTATTCATATAGGGTCAAGGAGTGTAGCTGTAAAAAATCATCAAAATCGGAGTTAAAATACCGTTAAATCATGATTTTGTTTATAACCATCGAAACGTTTTGTCCCATTACGTGATCTCGGAATGTTTATTTTTTCTGATTTTTGGGGTATATGATCTCGAAGTATAAAACAAACAAATTGACGGTTGGATCGTTAAAAACTAGTTTCATAGAATACATATACCATCAAAACAATATATTCACTAACAATAAGAGTTTATTTATACTTTTGTTAAATATAACATAAGATTTTGTGGTATCCACTAGTGTAAATATTTTAAATTGACGATTGAATTGTTCATTATATTCATATAGGGTCAATGAGTGTAGCTGTAAAAAATCATCAAAATCAGAGTTGAAATCACCGTTAATCATGATTTTTCGTTTATAACCGTCGAAAAGTTTTGTCCTATTACTTGATCTCTGAATGTTTATTTTTTCCTATTTTGGCGTATATGATCTCGAAGTGTAAACAAACAAGTTTGACGGTTGGATTGTTTGAAACTAGCTTTGTAGCATGCGTATGCCATCAAAACAATATATTCACTAACAATTAAGAGTTTATTTATACTTTCATAAATACAACATAAGATTTGTGGTATCACTAGTGAAATATTTTAAATTGAAGATCAAATTGAGTCATTGTATTCATATAGGGTCAAGGAGTGTAGCTGTAAAAATCATCAAAATCGGAGTTAAAATAACTGTTAAATCGTGATTTTTGTTTATAACCATCCAAAGTTTTGTCCCATAACGTGATCTCTGAATGTTTATTTTTCTGATTTTTTGGGGTGTACGATCTCGAAGTATAAACAAACAAATTTGACAGTTAGATCGTGATGAAACTAGTTTCATAGAATACATATCCGATCAAAAACAATATATTTACTAACAATTAAGAGTTTATTTATTTCTTTATTAAACATAACATAAGATTTTGTGGTATCTACTAGTTTAAATATTTTAAATTGACGATCAAATGGTTCATTGTATTCAGTAGGGGTCAAGGAGTGTAGCTGTAAAAAATCATTAAAATCAGAGTTACAATAACCGTTAAATCTGATTTTTCTTTATAAACCGTCAAAATGTTTGTCCCATTAATTGATCTCTTAATGTTTATTTTTTCTGAATTTTGGCGTAAATGATCTTGAAGTATAAACAAAGAAGTTTGACGGTTGGATCGTTGAGTAGGTTTAAATTTGTTTATTTTGTACGTATAACACTTAAGAAATTGAATAGTATATATATTTATTAGTAGCTTAAATTTTTTTTAAGACTTTGCGCGACCAATATATAGTATTTCGTCGCGCAAAGTATACTCTAAAAATTTGGGCGGGGTAACAAAAATGGGAATTAAAAAAAAAATTTACGACTTTGCGCGACCAATATAGTATTTCGTCGCGCAAAGTATAGTCCGAAAAATTTGGCGGGTACCAAAAATGGTATTTTTAAAATTTTTTTTTAAAAAAATTACGACTTTGGCGTACCAATATATAGTACTTCGTCGCGCAAAGTGTACTCTAAAAATTTGGGCGGGTACCAAAAATGTTTTTAAAAAAAAAAAAATTAACGACTTTGCGCGACCAATATATAGTATTTCGTCGCGCAAAGTATACTCGAAAAATGGGGCGGGTATCAAAAATGGGAATTAAAAAAAAAAATTTATGACTTTGCGTGACAAATATATAGTATTTCGTCGCGCAAAGTATACTCGAAAAATTTGGGCGGGTACCAAAAATGGGAATTTTTAAAAAAAATTTACGACTTTGCGCGACCAATATATAGTATTTCGTCGCGCAAAGTATACTCGAAAAATTGGGCGGGTACCAAAATGGGATTTTTCAAAAAAAAAATTCGACTTTGCGCGACCAATATATAGTATTTCGTCGCGCAAAGTACTCGAAAAATTGGCGGGTACCAAAAATGGGACGCGGGAATATTTGGGTCGCGCAAAACTTTGAGCGACCAAAATTTCGTCGCGCAAAACCCTAAAAATTGGGCGAGCACTAAAATGGAAATTTTTTTAAAATTTTTTTAAGACTTTGCGCGACCATATATTATTTCGTCGCGCAAAGTGATCCGGTTTTTAAAACCAACATAACTCCTCCACCATTTCTCAATGTCTTCTACTCTTCTTACCTCTCCTCTCTCTTTCCCTCTCCCAAACTCCTACCCTTTCTCTCACACTCACTCCTCTTACTTTCCCCTCCCCCAATCCTACACTTTCTCTCACACTCGCTTCTCTCACTTAATCTCTCATCTCTTTTTCACTATCTCTCAACCAATCCTACCCTTTCTCTCACACTCACTCCTCTCACTTAAACTCTCATCTCTTTCTTCACTATCTCTCACCTCTCCCTCTCACTCACTCTCTCTATCCCTCTTTTCCATTATCTCCTCACTCTCCACTCACTCTTTCATCTCTCTTTCTCACTATCTTCTCTATTCTCTCACACTCACTTCTCCCTCTCATTCTCACTCACTCAAAATCTTGTCAAATGGTATATTCTCTCCAAATGTTAAATTTTTTTCAATAATATGTGTTTTTAGAGTTAGTTTGAGTTTATGCCAATTTTTTGTTATTCTTTTATGTTCATTTTTTTTTTATATACTTTGACAATCTTGTTTTGTTTTTGTTTTTTTTTTTTTGTAGGGAATTGTCAAGACTTTGACGGCTAAAGTCGAAAAACATATTATCCGCAACTACCATCAACAATAGGCTTGTAGATTTTATTATTGTACTTGTTAATTAGTGTATATTGAATATTATATATATTGATAATTGACCACTATTTTCATAGGAATTTTATTTTGATATGTCAATTTAAATAAAAGTAATTAAAAAAATAAAATCATACAATTAAAATTAAAGTTAAAAAGTAAAAAATTTTGAAAAAATTAATATAATGAAATTGATATAAGAGAAATAATAAAACAAAAATTTCAAAATCCTGCGCAACAAAATATTTCATCGCGCAAAACTAACTAGTTTATTTCTTAATTATTTTTTTTTAAAAATAAATATTTCGTCGCGCAAGTTTTGCGCGAATTAGGATTCGTCGCGCAAAGTATATTTGCGCGACGTTAAGGTTCGTTGCACAAAGTGGTTCGTCGCGCAAAGTAAATAATATTCGTCGGCAAAGTTATCATATTCGTTGCGCAAAAGTGGAACAATTCGTCGCGCAAGGTTGCTATTATTCGTCGCGCAAAGTGCTTACTATTCGTCGCGCAAAGTGTCTTTGAGCGACGTTAGTGTTCGCGCGCAAAGTTATTATCGTTCGTCGCGCAAAGTATCTTTGCGTGACGAATAGAATTTTCGTCGCGCAACACTTGAGCGAGACGGGTTTTGCGCGACAGAATTTGCGCGGACCAAATTTTCGTCGCGCAAAGTTTGCGCGACGAAATTGTACTTTGCGCAACAAACTTATTTCGTCGCGCAAAGTGTTTTTGTAGTAGTGTATAGGGCACCACCTCATCATTCTCCTCCAATATCAATATCGGAAGGCAACCATCCTGAGCAACAACCAAGCTGCAGTGCCAATCTTATATTGTTGTTGTTGTTGCGGCAATGTCGTCTCACAATAGCCCAAGCCCCTAGCCCTAAGTGAGCATTAGTGCTTCCAGTGTGGCAAATCATTTGCAAGGGGCAGTGGCATTGAGCTCCTATACAAGGAATAGCAAATTGAAAGCTGCATAAATGGCAACAGATTCAAGCCTGAGGACTCATTATTCATTGACCACATTCTAGGGTTGAGAATGGCTATCTTCTCGCATTGTAACTTTCCACCGTTTGGGTTAGGACTGAGTGGTCGATGTTTTTTTTTCATTGCTTTTGGATAGTGTATTCTAGCTCGTTTTGATTTTAATGATTTGATTTGATCATTACTACAAAAAGAGATACATCGTTTGTAATAGTAGTTTGCTAACTAGCTCAGAATGGTTACACATAGTATTGCAGCTAAAGTAATTATAACTAAGTTGTAATTTCAACGAAGCTTTTGTAAAACGGTTTGTGTTGCCACCAATTAACTATAACAAGTTTCTATATAAAAAAAACACGATTAGTGTTGCCTCAATTTAAGTTATACATACGTTTTCAATATAACGGTCAACGCTTGCGCCCAATTTGAATATAACTAAATTTTAAAACAGAAACACCCAAGGGCATCCATATACCAAAACACAACTTATAAATTAAAAACAATATTGTTCTACTAAACTCCCAATATTTATCTCAAACTTAATTAGAACCACTGTGTATTTAATATACTATGAGAGTCATTTTGAGGCTTATAAGGTATGTGTTACATATAGAGCCAGGGATTAATTCCTTTTTTGGGTAAAAAAGTTAATGGGTTTGCCAAGAGTAATACATTTATCAATAGTTTCGTGATATGACCAAAGTCGTATGTTTTGGGTTTATTAGGAAGAAGAGTAAATTGTAGAAGAAACTGAAATCCATGCATGGCATATGAAAGCTGTGGAGCTAGCATATCCTCAGAGAGGTGCACAACTTAATGCATTTCTAAAAGAAAGGACTGCAGATACATGTATGTGCATTCTTGGCTTCCCAGTACTTGAATGGAAATTATGAAATATTTGTACTATTCCATAAGTTTAATATTTTTCTACCCTAGGTTAATTCTGTGCCATGTTGCCAACCAGCTTTGTATTAGCTTGGTGGACGGAATTTGTGCCATTTTCACTACTTGAAAGTTTTTTTTTTTTTTTTAAATTGGTTTAATCTCTGCTAAACCACAAAGTTGGGTTTGAATGGTTAGAAACAATATAATTTTTTAAATTAATTTGGTTAGTAAAAATTAAATTCTGATCAGATTTTGTTTTTGGGATCACCGGAATATCAAGTCTTTCTTTTTAATTTTGGTTTTTCATATATATATAAACACCGGATATAATTTTCTAGGATTCACCAAATTTGTAAGAAATGAATTCTCAATCATATACATTGCATTTGACATGTGCCAGCAAAACCCTTTGCTTTTAGGGTAAAAGTTACCTTAAGTCATTAAGAAGTAGTAACTAAGTTTCCTTTCATGCAAGCCCTCTCGAACGTCATGGGGGCCATGACAAAGTCTATATAGCAGTACATAGTACAAGTCAATTAGGTACAACACTCTCTTACTCACTCACTCAGTACAACTCTCCAAATTCCATTGTTTTAGACTCTCTCTCCTCTCTCTCTCTCTCCGTTTCTCTCTCTCCAACTTTTAATTAGTACCCATGGCTTTTCCCAAGCGACATTCACAACCAAATAGGCAGCATGAACAATACAAATGGTCGCATCCACACACAAATGGTCTACAGGTCCAATTACTCCACAACTATTGTTACCACTACTTATGGTTTGAATGGCTTACCTGCAGTGAGATCAGACTTCCAAAACATGCATCTACTTCATTCCCATCATCGTCCTCATCATCTCCTGCATATTGGGGCGGAGTGGTCTCCCAGATAGGACCCGTGATCCCCATGATAAGATCATATCAACCGCGTCCAGGCCTTATCTTGAGCAACCCACACAATGATGATCAGGGAAACTCATGTTCCAGTTCAACCAACCCAAACCGGTCCAACATTTCCAGACCACACCCTTAATCTCAACTTTATGAGATTTCAACCACCTAGAGTTGCACTTGCACCCCATTTCCCCTTAAAATAACATTTCAAGCTCTACAACTTTGTCTGGATTCCATGGCCGCACCACTGGAGTCATGAGGAACCAACAAGTCATCACAAACCTATCATTATGGAAATATTAGTCCTAAACCCCATCATGTATACGGCAACTAGATTTAGACCAACCTCCATCCGTTCTCTTCCAATATCAACATTGGAAGGGCATCCATCATAAGCGACAACCAAATTTCACTGCCAACCCTAGTAGAGCCACTAGATTTCCCACTTCATCCCAATCGCAGTTTGTCCCAAATCATGAGCTTCTATTTCCTCTTCCATCATTAAAGAAGAACCCCGAGACGATCCACCAACAAAGTCATGTTGCGAGGGAAAGCACTACTACGACTATTGCTGCTGCTTCTATTGCTATTGCAACGAACGTCGTCTCGGCCCCGGCGCCCAAACCCATGGGCGAGTATACGTGCTTCGAGTGTGGTAAGTCGTTTTCAAGAGGCAGTGCCTTGGGGGGACATATGAGCTCCCATGCAAAGAAAGGAAACTGGAAGCTGCAACAAGTGGAAAAAGATTCAAGCCCGGGGATTCATTCTTTGACTACGTGCATCATAGTCCAGGGTTTGAGAATGGTTCATCTTCTCGCACTGCAACCAATCCCCCTACCATGAGTATCAATGGTCCAAGTGGGCCAAGTACTAACGAAGGTACCAAAGGAATTGAAGAACCTTCGGGGAAACGAGAAGAAAAAAGTCGAAGGATGGAGATGAAGAGGGACCTACTTCTAGGCAATAAAAGACATTAATTTAAAGAATTTTGATCTTTTAATAATTAGCCTCTCATTCTCTTATGTTTGAGTTCAAATGTTGTTGTACATGTATTTGCTTTGTAGTTGTTCCCTTTTAATAATTCAGTTTTGATTGATAATGCTTGATGGCTTGCAGACATGGGTTTAGCCAAGTTGGCTAAAGTGGATGCTCCTTACTCTGCAACCGAGTTCGAACCCCATCCCCATAGTTTAGATTATATTGGGTGGATAGTCACAGATTGGGGTTGCCTAGCCAATTTTTTTTTTATAAAAAAATTCCATTAAAATGAAAAAAGAAATGTTTTGTTGCCTCAGAAGTAAACACATATCCACACATGTTATAGTGTAACAGTATATAGCAAGTAGCAACCACACCACCATAGTGAAAAATTACTTCAAACGAAGGCAAACATTATACAAATATATATTTCCTAATTGTTCTTACAAAATTTACATTGTTACATTGTAATATGGGAGAAATTTTTGTAGGTACTTGGTACACCATATGTACCTGCTTACATCATAACAAATTCACCAACTTCCCGTATGCAAGGTCTACACTCCAACCACCGTCAAAAGAAAAATATAAAGTGGCTTAGGCTTCATTATACATATATAATTCAAACCTCAAACAGGCTTCGGGCACACCAAAACAAAAAGAATTCTAAACCTTATTCGCAAACCACTACGAGTTTAAGACTCAGTAACCGTTAACAGATTCAATGATATATTTTGATGCAATTCAAGCACAACTGACATAGTTTACTCCGTGGCTGCACCTAGGTTAACCTAGGTTGCCTATGTACCCTTACTGGGGAATCAAGCACACATAGTTCTTTTAGTAAGGATATTATTCGCATACAATCCAAATAAATCAGTCTAAACCAAGTTTCAAATCAAACCTTACTTAAAGATACTAATGCCTGTGTAGAGTAGTCTCATTACACAAACTCGAGAAAATCCCATCGTAAATAGCAATATAAAACTCATATTGACTTTCTTCCACCATTGTCTCATTATTTCTTTATCTTTACATAAACACATTTACCAAACACACACGACGGAATCCTCAACGCAAATAAATATACATGTGTAATAATTTATTTTTAACCTTAAATTGTAGTAACTTTAATTCCATTAGCCTTTTGCTACAATCGAGAATCTTTCCATTTTTAATTTTTCCAATTTTCAATTTTTTAAACAAACCCCTAAAGATACAAATTTTCTCTAACAATAACCCTTTTGTTGTCAGGGACGGTAGCCTGTTGTACGTTTTCAGCTACTCTATCCATGGACAAAGAAAGAGTGATGACCTGCACCCCTACTCCCACATGTCTTTACTTTTTTAGTTTTTGGGACTGTTTCACAGTTTTGGTTTATTGGATTATTATATTGTGGTTTGAGTTACTTTTGAGTCAACATGTAGTATACATATATTATATTGGCTTTGCTCCAGATTCTTTGAACATGGGGTTTACCCCCCGAACTACAACTTATGCATATGTATTGGCTTTGCTCCAGCATTGTCTTTTTCTGGTACAAGTGTTTCTTTACATTTTAAATTACTATTACAGCATATTTGCACAGTATGATACAAATATCATAGATCAATGATCTGTTCAGCTTCGTTTGGATAAATATTATATTTTCTTTCTTTTTACTGCTTCCTATAGTTATTATCATTGATATTGTTATATTACCTTCTAATCTACTCAATTTATTGATTTTTTAAATTTATTTTTGTGTTATATGCTACAAAAATTATTTCTTCCTATAGTTATTCATTATCACTTCAAAAAAAATTATTGCCTTCGTTGAATAATGTAGTCATTGATCTTGGAAGTGATGAAGAAAAAACCAAAAGCAACGATCAAGAAAAAAATCCAACATTTGGGAATCTTGAAGAATCTTCTAATGAAAATTTGTATGGGACGATTATGTACAATGAGCAGGAAGCTTATGACCTCTATAATGAGTATAGTGCAAGTATTGGCTTTAGCATTCGAAGAAAACAAAAAAGATATGACAAATATGATCTATATAATGGCACAACAGCTATCGGCAACTTGCTTCGGTATCTGTTGACAACAATGCGAAGCTATCGGCATATGTCGACAACAATGGGAAGTTATCGGCACATTTCAACAGCCGTTGATGGCTTCCCTTGCCTTGCCTTGGCATCGCCTCTTTTGCATCACATTGCCTTGCCTTGCCATGGGATGGCTAGCTTGCCTTGGCATGATGTGCCCAAGATGTGGCCTAGACATGCCCCAAAGATGTGGCCCACCATGCCCAAGAATTGGAATTAGCGTGAGGAGTTAAAATATTCTATTTTTGGAGTCTAGCCGTGCGGCTAGATAAGCAACGTCATTATATCACTTCTCATACAGTTTGTAAATACATACCATGTCTAATTGATTCATTATCTCAAGGCTCAGCTTTGCTACAGAGAAATTCATATTTTATTGTTATATTTAAAGAGTATAGCCGCGTTGCTATACTCCATAAAAAGAATATTTTAACAGTATAGCCGCTCGGCTATACTCTATAAATAGAATATTTTAAAAGTGAGTATCGCCGTTCGGCTATACTCCATAAAGAGAATATTTTAAAAGTTATAGCCGCGCGGATGTACTCCATAAACAGAATATTTTAAGAGTTATTTTAAAAGTATAGCCGCGCGGCTATTCCCTTTTTTTTTACACTCAGCAAATGAATGTTCAATGTTTACCTTGTAAAAATTGTGCAGGGGCGTGAAAGAACTGGTTTTTCATAATATGCATGTACAAGCTTCTTCTCAGCAGAACTCTGACTGAGATCCTCAAGATTTACCACCCAGCCAAGATCTATAGTAGCGTTGGGAGTGCGGTGGTTAAAAAATAAGCGGCTCTAAACAATTATTTTTGCAACTGTAAGTGTTTGGTGAAAGAAATCAAGTCAGCTTATTTTAAAATCTCGGGTCATCCAAAGCAGTTTTCAAAGTAGGTTGGACCCAGCTTCTCAAAGCTGCTTTGAAAAAAACAAAAAGCCGGTTCCTTTTAATGATTTTTTTCATTTTTCCCATAATACCCTTACTACTTTTTTCAAAATAACAGCCCATATACCTCCCATTCCAAAATGGGTTTCGTCTCCCCTCTGCACACATCACACTCTTCTTCTACCTTCTTATCACTGCAAATGGGCCCGTTATTGTGAGCCACAATAGCCTTTGCAATTTCACCAGCAATCAGTCTGAATTAAATTGAATTTCATATGTTGGTTCATACATTTCATTAAATTGAATAAAAATAGAGTAAAAAACCCTAAGATATTTGGGCAGTGCGTAAGGCTTGGGGGATCTGGGCAATGCGTAAGGCTTGGGGGATCTGGGCAATGCGTAAGGCTTGGGGGATCAAGTATAGAGATGATGGAGGCTTGGGTGGAGAGATCGAGAAAGAGAGGCGGTGGTTGGGTGAGGTTTGTTATGTGGGGCTGGCATGGGGGGAAGGGGTTGGGTGTGGTGATATGGTATCGGGGTCGGGTTTGGTGGGGTTGTTGGATGGGCCTAGCGATTGTTTGCAAAGGGGGGAGGAGAGGAGGGAGGGGGTGAGAGTTTGTGGTGGTGATGGCGAAGGGGTTGAGAAGAGAAGATGGGGATGGGTTGCTGTGTTGTTGAGTTTTTTTTGGTCATTATACATACTCAAAGTGCTTATGTATAAAAGTATACCAAACACTTTGATTACTCACAGCACTTTTTTAAATATAATTTACCAAACGTCTAATTAATTTTTTTTCACAACTAATTATTCTTGCAGCACAGTAGAAGCAATTTTTTCTTTTAAGCAAAGTAACACCGAACTAGCCCTTAACAGGCCTCAGATCTACATAGTGGGCTGTCTGGCCTACAACCCATACTAATATTTTTATTTATTTGTAACACCATGTAGTATTAAGAGAGCAAAAAAAACTTAATGGAGATAGCCCATACCAAAGTTGAAACCAGAGCCCACGCATAATTAAATTGGAACTCTGTTTGTTTAGCTTACTAGTACTAGATATTAATTTTTGATAAGATTACATGTTCTTATACATTATTCATAGGTTATATTGTATAATGTCAGATCATCAGGATCGAAATCCTAAGAGAACAAAAAATATTTTGCATTTTTTTAAGAAAAAGAATAATGAATCATCATCAAGTAGTATTCCCATTGAAAAAGAATGAGTTTCTTGTTGATTGTATGATACTTCACATTGAAAAAGAATTTGTTGATAGTATTGATAATGAATCAATAATTAGTGATTTTAACTATTTGAAGTCTTGAAGGGTGCAACTTAAATAGTCTTATTTTGTATTTGCATTGTATATTTATTTATTGTTGCCTTTGTTTACTAGTTTCTATCTTATGCACTATATGCATTTTGAGGGGTATGGCTCATTATATGTCCCTTGACTGGGTGTATTATTTTTGTTATTAATTCAATTCACTCTTGTCGTCGAGTTTTTATTGTAAGGTAAATAGCCCATGCCATTTTGATTCCTGGATCCGTCCCTAGCCCTTAGTCTTTCTTTAAAAGGTACAGTGGAGTCCTTTGTGAATCCCTTAAGTTTTTCCGTCTCATCGTCAACCATTTTCTAAAAGCATCATTCTAATATATCAATAGACTAAGTGTTCCAATAGAACATAAGATCACATTTCCATCAGGGAGAGTACGTCAGAATAAAGTACATGCCTATCCAAATGGATGAAGTTGCATACAAAATGAAGTTACCTTGATGCTTGTCCTGGAATTGAGGAGAGAAGTCTTTATCAAAATTCTCAGAAACTTTGAAATACATTACAAGACTCATCCCCTCTCCTCTTGAGAGTGTTTGTCCCACATTGAAATGTTAAGGGACATAGCCTGGGTTTATAAGGAATTGAGTTACTCCCCTCATAGCCAATTGGTTTTGGGGTGAAACCTCAACTTTCTTCATGGTATCAGAGCAAGGCTTCATGTATTGGGCCCAACGGCCACACGTGCTCCCACGTCACCCAATATGTGTTGTCCACGTATTAAGCTTGAAAGTTCGACACACGTTGCAGGAGCGTGTTGAGAGTGTTTGTTCCACATTGAAATGTTAATGGACCTAGCCTGGGTTTATAATTAAGGAATTGGATTACTCCCCCCATAGCCAATTGGTTTTGGGGTGGAACCTCAACTTCCTTCATCTCCATCCCTATCACCAAGAAACATTGCAGCAGGATAAGTAGGCAAATGCAACAAGGCGCAAAGCAATATCATTAGACATTGCCAAAATATAAACAAACAAAACATAACAAGATAAATCAATGCTGAAAAAAAAATACCTGTAAGCTTACAATGAACACTTTCCCATTTGCTTTCACTTTGGGAAGCTCAAGATGCTGGGCAATGTGATGTATCTTTTTGGGGCATACAACACCATCAAACACCTATTGGAGTATATGGACTGTAGTTCGGAGCAGTTGACTTTCGTTATCTGTGGATGGTTAGACCAACATAAAATAATGATTGTTGTTTATTTGATGATTAATTACAACATAAATATCATGCCCACTGAAATTGGAAAAGAAAAATGAAAACGAGAATTGAAACTCAGTGAAAACTTTTCGTCTCTGTACTACATCGAATCATCAAACCCTTAATGAAAACTTCTTAGACAAAAAGGAAGCATAACAAAAATCCCAGGAAAAGAAAAATTAGGGCTCTATTTCTATTTCAATCACATCTCCCCCCCTCCCAAACTTAATGCAAACCGAACAAAAAATTTTCCACGACAGCTTGCTTCTGTGAAACCCCATATTTTTAAATATGTATCCGGCCCTGACTTTTGGGTGGCCCTAGGTGATAAACTAAATGAGGCCCCTTCCCTAGTATACAATTGCAAAAAAATAACAAATAAAATGATTTTACATAGCGCGTAGGGCGCGTTAATAATGATTTTACGATAAACAATTATAGAGCATAATCATACCTGGCCAATTATAAAGCAGGGTCTAAGTCTCTTAACAGCAAAGTCATTGTTTGTGTATAATGTGGAAATTGAAAAAATAGTTTGATGGATAGGAACAAATATATATATGATCACCTTTTCAATTTCTCATGTTCATCCACTCTTGGTCACCATCAATCTCAAAGACAATTTGTGAGCTTTTTAGTGTGAGATTGATTTCTCAGGGTCACAATATGATATGAGATAAAAAGGATGAGAGAAACTGAAAATAATGGATGTATTGAAGAGAGATGGGGAAAATGGAGAAAAATATGTGGTGGATTATTAAGAGATGGGTGGATTAAATAGAGTTCTTCCATGGAGAAACTAAACTAGGAGAGAAATTGCCTTCCTCAAGCACGTGTTGTTTCTGTTTCTGCGTGGGAAACAAAGAAACCTTATGAGAAGAGGTAAAGAAGAAACCTAATTTAATCGCGTGTTGTTTCTGTTTTTTTAAAAAAAAATAAAAAAATAATAGATAATAGTATACATATAATTTATAAAAAACTTAGGGCCCCTTAATTGGAGGCCCATGGCCAAGGCCCCTAACCCCCCACAAAAAGGCCGGCTAATACCGGCTAATACTAATATGTAATAAAATATTTATAGTTTGCAAACTATATAATTGATAATATATATAGAGTGGTTGATTTCCCCCACTCCAATTTTGTTCACTTACACTCCCATTTTATAACTGAAAAATGAGTTGTAAGTGGTCAATATACATGTTGTATGACAAGCCACGTGAATCTAGCTATTAACTAGTATAACCTATTAAATCTTATTGCATGGCTTTAAACTATATCAATTCATTTTAGCCTCATTTAATATTTATTATATATATACACACTTTACAAAAGTATTTAGAAAGGTTTTTTTTTTGCTTACTAAGCTTTCTGTTAAGGATTGACGTGCTGCAAATATAGAGTACTCAAAACCAATTAAAGCATGAGGTGGGATATGTTGGCATGAGGTTGTAAGCACAGCAGGTGTTCTTATATATATAAACTTAATTGGAGAGTGCTCACTAAGCACTCTACAAAGTCAACACATAATGCTAGTTGGAGTGGCAGATTACTTTCAAGCCACCCAAGTAGTTTAGGAACCTATAGACTAGTTGTGTGGCACAATATTAATCTTTCATCTAAATCTTTGCCAACTTTAACTTCCTATAAAGAGCACTACCTAATATTCCTTGTATCATAGGTTCTTCAAATGGCTTTAGTTTCCTAGAATCGTTAGACAAAGAAAAAAATGAGTGAGAACTAAAGTGTGGTGAGATTTTGGAGAAGCTCAAAGTGTTTGGACTTGCGATTGGGAGTTATACAATAGCTTTGAATTTGAGGTAGGGGTTTTTCTTGGGGAGGCTTTACATAAATTGATTTAATTAAATACTGTGAACGCTATATTATGCTTGGTAATATTATTTTATTATTATCCTTGATATTGGGTGTTTATATGTTATCAATTATCATTATAATTTGATTAATATTGACATGTTCATATGTTGTCAGTGGTGTTTGGAGAGTAGAGACTAGGATTACTCGTGGCTCGGAAAAGAGTCTTCTCTATCCAAGAATCCTGTACCAAAAATGATTGGGATAAAACGTGAAGAAACAAGTTCTCATCCCGTCAAAATTTATTAACGGACAACAAATTACAAGAAGCAGTAGGGCCGTGAAGGATATCAATAAGAGAAAAAATAGAGTTGTTAATAGGAAGACTAGAGGAGCCAATATGGGTGATAGGCAAACCTGTTCTACCAAGCACACCATCAACAGAATCATGGCCATGATATTCTAGGGAAAGAGACAAGTTACCTAGATCATTGGTGATATGAGACTTGGCCCCAGTATCCACAACCCAATTAGGAGGACGAGGAGACGAGAATTGTTGAGCAGTCATGGTAGTAAGGCGTTGAGTAGGCACTCGACCTGCATACGACAAGTGAGATGATTGTAGCAATCCAACGCAGAATGGCCATAACGTCCACAAAACTAATTTTATATAAATTTGTTTTTTGTTTTAAAAAAGTCCACAAAATAATTTAAAATAATTAATTACTATTTATTAAGTTATTTATGAAATGAGTAAAATATTTAAATATTTACCAAAGAAATAATACTTAAAATATAATTATTAATTAAGGTAATTAAGAAAGACTAAGATATTACTTAATTACATATATTAAACTAATGAAGTTGGCAAAAAAATAAGAGTAAAGAAACTAATTGTATATGTTAAAAATTCAAAATTTTAATTTTTTTTCTTTTAAAAAAAAGGGAGAAAACCTCTCCCGACAAAAGTTCATCGGCACAGGTATATTCCGGCGAAATTTGCTGAATTAGACCTCTCCTGACGAAATTCACTTTTGCCGATGAACTTTCGTCGGGGAGAGATCTAATCCTGCAAATTTCGCCGGGATATATCTGTGCAGACAAATAGTCATCGGCAGAGGTTTGAAAAATCAGCCTAGGCGGCCTGGGAGGGTCAGGGCGGCGCTAGGAGGGTCTGGGCTGCGCTAGGAGGGTCTAGGCGGCGCTAGGTGGTGCTAGGCAGGTCTGGGCAGCGCTAGGCGGGTCTGTGCTTCGCTAGGCGGGTCTAGGCGGGTTTAGGCGGCGCTAGGAGGGTCTGGGTGCTAGGGTGGGTCTGGTTCTTTAGGGTTTAGGGCCTGGGTGCCAGGGTGGGTTTGTCACATTTTTTCCAGGTACGTGTGCCATTTTCTTCGTTGAAGCCGATATTTCGAACAAGAACTGTATCAGATGCACCACCTTTTGACCCCAGCAATATTGTGTCATTGCAGACACATTTCTGCAGCCACTTTCTTTTAGTCTATTCTTTCACTTCATTTTCTTCTATGTTTATTGATGGGATTCAAAATTATGGCAGCTCTTGTTTAGCAAGTTTAAACTTCCTTGGAAATGGGGTCGGCAGATTTTTGTTCCTTCTCTTCTTCCCTCTATAAATTAAATTTGGCTTTGCTTCTGCTGAGCCACAGGCTGTTTTTGGGTTCTGCAGATTGTCCTTCTTTGACTGTAAGTTGCTGTCTGATATCTTTATTACATTTTGTTTTCATGATGAGTTACTTAAGTTCAGTATGTTGAAAGAATGAGGTTGATTTGTTGTGTTTTTCTCATTATATGATTGATTTACTCATCTGGGTTCTTATTGCTATTTACTGATTGTGTCAAAGTTTCGTCCTTTTAAGTTGTCTTGTTGTATCACCTTAATAGTTTTGCTGCATAATTCAGGATTCGAAGAATTAATGGGTGATGTCTATATTGAAAATGAAATATCTGAAATGCCTCTCACAGTGAGTACTTTTCAACTTTACGATTGTGCATTATTGCAAATTATCTCTACTTTTTCTGTATGTTTGTTGTATCTCTTCTCTATTGTAACTTTCTTATTCTTGATCAAGATTAGCTAAGAAATTATAATTAGTTTATCGATTTATTTATTTATTTTTTATGCTATCCCACATAAGGAATAAGGTTTTGGGGGTTTGAAGTTTCAATTTGGCATCTTTAGTTTTGTCAGTTTGATTCAGACCTTGTGCTTAAAGATCTAATATAGGTCCTTGTATCAAGCCTATAATGATACTGTGTGGATCACAAGTCTTCTTTTTGGTTGTCTGGGATTCTACTCATCAATGGATGACATTTTCGCCCGTCTACTAACGTTGGCTAGTTATATAAGTCGTCGCTTAATTCAATTTATTGGTGAGTTCTTTCTACGATGCTTACATATATGCACACTCATGCATCTTCTTATAATGTTATGGATGGATTTGGAAATGATGTTATTGCAGAGGATCTTTCAGAGATGCTGATAGATACTCAGATGATTTGCTGGTCATTTCTGCTGGACAGCATATAAGATCATTGAGACACGGCATTTGTAAATCATTTTCTGAAGGTTGTTCATCATCTTCAAAAACCTTGTAACCCTGAAACCTGTGAAAGAAGAGCCTCAGAGCCTACGGAAGATACAAGATCTGAAATTGTAGAAACCAACTTCAATTATACAGATGTCCCCTTCATTTTTAAAGGGAAATACCGTTTTGTGCTATTAGCTTTCTTCAATATCAATCTTTGAAGACTTGAGTATGCATTAAAAAACTGAGGTCAGGCAACTAATCTAGTTTTCATGAGAAAACATCATGAGCCCATCTACTTTTAAGTGAACTGAATGATTAATTGTAATATTTAATCTTTTTCACCTCCTTCCCTTTCTAATACAAGTGTTTATCAGAAGTATGACTTACTGTAACTGTTTTGCATTTCTCAAATCTCAATCTAGTCATCTCCATCGTTAGATTGGTGATGTTGCTTCATCTTGATGTAGGTTGACACTACCATTACACGGTTTACAATTTGCTTGGAGATTGGCAATTTCTTGTTGGAGAAGTTCTGTTGTGTACGCAGATGTGCTCATCTTTGAATTTGTAGGTAAAAGAAGTATATTTCAATTATGCAAACTGATGGACTCATATTCCAGAGAGTCTATGAATACTTTCTTTTAGTTTTACTTCAGATTGGATTCTGTTTTACTCAGTGCAAATAATTCATTGCTTTTAATTACAAGTCATTGTTTCACTCTTTTAGGTGCTCATAGTTGAGCTTCATTTTTGTATTTGTCAGCCTGGCATCTCGAGTACAGAAAACATTGCAAGGTTCATCTGACAATATTGGATGGTTGCCGCGCACTCTTGGCATGCCTGGTGTGGAGAATGGTACAGCAAGATTCTTGGAATTGCTTGCAGGAATAAGGTACCAAGCTAATATAATAGCTCCACTGCACTAGATGTTTGGACCTGTTAAGGAACTGTGTTAATTTGTTATCATATATGTTTAGTCTATTCTTGTATATTCCTATTGCTTGTATGTCATGCTATATACTTCAGGAATGGGGAGCACACATTGCCTAGCTCATTTGTCTCTCTGCATATTCCGGGTAAAGAAAATTCATTTTTCCCTTTGGACTTTGTTCTTCTCCCCTGTTCAATCCACATTTAGCGTTGTGGCACCTATATAGTTATGGGAACTTTGATTTTCCAGGCCTCTTTAGCAATCACGGCCCCTTATACTTTGTTGGAACAAAGAAATTCTTTTTGAAGATGGGTCTAGCTTGCCATATTGCAAAAATTCACAGTGAGGTAATGAGTTGACTCTGTGATCATTGCTGATTGAGTTTTGTGAAATTTGTCTTCCCTTTCATATGTTTTCTTGGATGAAGGCATCTGTTGAGACAATGCATCAGAATCAAGCAATACATCGAGGAGCTTTAATGGGGATCCGGCAAGCGTGTGATGCTGCTGGGGCACAGCAAGGGCGGCGTTTGATGCTGCAGCTGCATTGTCAATATACTGGTGTGATTTGAAAGACAAAGTTGCTGAATTAGCACTGGTATAGAGCCCCTATGGTGGCACTCCCTTGGCTTCTGATATTCTTCGCGAAGGCCAGATTGCGACAAGAAACCCGCAGATCATGGAACTTTTGATATGCAAGCTAATTAAGGTAATAGCACCAATGCGGCGCTTGTTGAAAGTCCGTTGGTATGTACGAAACAAGTGGAGAATTATAAGTTGTTTTGGAAACATCTCAATTCATAATTGCATGTAGAGTGACATAGGCACTAGAGGATCTTACTTATGGAAGCGAAAGGAGTTCATCATGAAGCACAAGCTGCCATATGAGCAAATTCCTCTGGTTTCCTTCCACTCTGAGGCAAGCATAGCCCCTGATTATGTTTGCCACAATGACACATATCAGCACATTGCCGAACTTCCCTGGCTGCCCCTACCAAATTTGGAACTCAAGAAGAGTCAGATAAATTGTTCAAGCAGGACGCCAGATGCCTGTAGTGATTCCTTTATCTGCTGCAATGGCTGTGACTGCACTTCATCTACAACTCAGGTACGGGGAGAAGAGTGACGGATTGGTGACGTGCCGTGACGCTCAAGTTCCAGGTTCGGTTGTGGTCGCACCAGACAGGAAGCTTGACCATGCCTGGATGGTTATTCCACAAGGAAAAGAATCCTAGCGATGATGATGCCTCAGAATGTGTGAGGCCATTTTAACTCTGCTTGTAGAGCTTGGAAAGTTAAGAGTAAGAGGGAAAAAGCTAGGAACTTAATCCATCCATCATACAATTTGTTTGCTTCCCATTTGTTTATTTGGTTTGTTAAACAAAATATTCAAAAGGAAAGAGAGGAGAAATCTAACTTTTCCTCCTGTTTTTCAGCTGGCATGTATGTTTGCTGACTTAATGCGTTATAGAATGCAGTGTTAGTTATCGTATAGAATGCAGGCTCAGAGTTAGAGTTTATAAGAAATTATGATTCTTGCTGTGTTAATAAAATATTAAGCATCTTTATTCATAATTTGTATTTTGGCAATATAGGTTTTTCTTAATTGAATATAGGTCCCTCTGTAGTGAGGTGTTGGTAGTCAGTTTATGTGACTTCTGATCTCATGAGTTTGATAAGAGTAGAAATTGCCCTGCTTTACTAATGCCGGTTACGAGAAGTTAATCCTATAGACCAAAGAAATACTGTTGAGGTTTAGCAAGATTTAATTTTGAATCTGGTTATTTCTGCTAAATCCTTTGATTGGCTTTTCAATGCAATTAGTTGTATGGCATGCAGTCATATTCAAATTACATAGGTATTTTATACAAGTATATACATTTGGATTATATGAACTTGTCTACATAACAAATATTTGAAGCAGATTTTGGGATCCTTTTGGATAAACAAATATACAAACTGAAATTTGGTGCAACCTTAATGGAGACTTGAGAATAAACTTTGAGTTAAAACTGGTGGGACTAATGTGATATGATGATGAACCGAAATCAGTAATGGAATTTTAATACTGACCTGATCTGTAAAGAGCCAAATGTATGTAACAACTTAGGAATGCTGCAGCCATTTGACAACCAAAACAAATAAGCTAATGTTTTGTTAGATGCATCCATGGACATTGTCTTTTGCTGATTTCATTTACTTCTGATATGCAAGTTAATCACATAATGTATGCATTTTGCAGTTTCAGCAGTAGGACCTTTCTACAAGGAGATCCGTTTCTTGGAATTTTCAGGACTCTTGATCTTTTATCCCCTCTGTTAGTTACGTTGATGGTTCATTTTCTCTATGCAAAGGAGAATTTACAAGGCATACAAAACACCAACAGCACAATGATATGCCATGCTCAGTTTTGTTTTGGCGAGGATGGTAGAGTGCCCCTGTGAAAAGTTTGACACAACAGGTTTCTTATGCAACAACACATATAAAGCAATCAGGAGATGATTGCAGGTCAAAGCCAAAAGGTGGCGGGCCTCTCATCTCTGTTTTACATTTGTGATGTCGCAACTACTGGACGGTATTCCTAAGGGAAAAGCTCCTAGAGATAGTGTGACCACTTGAAGAATACTTAGCTTGCAGAATTTTCAAAAAGAACCTTATCTTTCTTGAAATCAATTGTAAAATATGCGGGCTAAAATCATGGTGAATCATTGAGTGGCATGATCCCTCTTTGGGTGCCTTTTGTTTTTAATCCCAAAGTGAAGAATTAAAAAGCCAAATGGTTCCTCAAAGAGGCCTTGGTATGCCCTGACCTTGGGATGAGGTAGCCTCCCCTCCCCCTAAACACATGCTAGTTCTTTCACTTCATATACTGCAAGGTGAGTCTTGTTATGGCAAGGAGGTGCAGCTCATTTTGGTGAATTTGATGTGAGTATCTGACAATGATCTCAACTCCTTCCCATCTGGAATCTGCAACAATTTACTTCTCCTGTTTTTCCCACACAAAAATCTGCGGGGCCAAAATGACGTCGTTAAACAACAGAAGTCACATGAGAGTAGAAGCCATGTTTGAAAGTAATATTGTAGTTTTCAATATGCATCAGCACCATAAGAAACTAGTACATTCAGAGTGTTCGAGAAGGCAAGGCTAGTGACTCTTTGGAGTGACCCTCAAGCTTTCTTGTATACTGCAAAAATATATAAATCAAGGCAATGACAAACTTTTCGGGTTTGCTTCATCACAACATCGAGCATGATTTGTTTTTTTTTTACAAGAACAAACAAACTACCTCATATGAGTGGAGATTGTATATTACAATGGATGGAATTGTCCATGCCAATAGCAAACTATGCCATCATCTTGGGAGTGAAAAGCAAACACATGTTGCCGCAGGTGGCCATGGCATGATTTTCTTCATCGTCTGCGTTTTTACGCAACAGATTTTTATGAGTACAATGAGTTAGATCATTAGAAATTTGCAAACGGAACCTAAGCATATTGACAAACAAGATTTGGGAAGTTTTGGCTGGGAATAGAAAATTTCAAGAATACTATTTGTGTTGGGTTTACCTTAAATACTGTCATGTCAAAATGGAGATCATTCCTCTTGGTGCTGATATGAGATATGAATCATTCTTGGACAAATCAAAGCAGGACATAGAGTTTCAGGGTTGGTGCTGGAAAGGTCATTATTCATCAGCTCTAAGCCACTCCTTGGTTTCCATAAATTAGGGTGAACCTTTGGGAGTTGCCTGCGTTCAATCAATATCATCAAAATCAAATGACCAACTGTCGCTTCAGTTTCAATTCGAAAGGAAAGAGAGGAGAAATCTAATAGGAGGAATTATAAAGCATGTCATTCATTACCACTCCACTAGAATTAAGGTCTTGTGGCCATTTCCATATAAAATGAATGCCATTTGACGCTAACACCAAAATGGCATCACCTCCATTTGTGTAGACCAGCCTTGATATAATGAGAAGCTACCAAAACATTTGAAAGGCGAAATCTAAAACTTAAATATTAGATATTCCCATGCTTATATGCTCCCAGTGCATAGGCAGAGAAAAACTACAAATCAGTTTCATAATTGAGAGACCTCATATTGAATTATTTATTTCCTTTTTCTGAAAGATAGAGTACCTTTAGACAGAATTGCCAATTGAACTTAAATATAGTATAGCCGCCCGGCTATACTACTTATTATTATTATTATTATTATTATTATTATTATTATTATTTTAAAAAGGAACCGCCTAGCGCGCCGATTTTTCGAAAACTTGAATGGACTTTTTTTTTCTTTCCAGATTTCTTTTCCCCTGGCGGGTCATTTGCAATTATGAAACTTAAATATAGTATAGCCGAGCGGCTATACCTTTTATTATTATTATTTTATTTAAAGAAAAGAGGAACCGCCTAGCCCGCTAGGCGGCCGAAATTTCGAAAACTTGAATGGCATTTTTTTTTTCAGATTTCTTTTTCCTGGCAGGTCTGGCATCTTTGCAAATACATTTTGTCAATTCTCAGTAATGTAATCTGGGTGAAATGCAGCTTTTGGATCCATAAGATGGGCAAAAAGAGTAAATCAAAAACTCCCAGACAGATGCAAGATAATATAGCTGTTGGTATTGGTGGCAGCTTCTTAGGTCCTCTTCAAACAGGTTTAGATGATTCTTTCCATTTTGTCAATTCATAACTCTAATTTGCAATCTTGTTTACTATTTAGTGTGAGTTTCCTTGTGAAAATGATTAAACTTTCTTTGGAATAAACTTTGGGTAGTGTTCACTGGTTTGATTACATTTTGCAGATCCAGAGGCTATCGGAACAACAAGGGGAAGGCAACTGCATTTGTAAGTACTTACGTATCAATTTTTAAGTGATTATTTTCTAGTTCTCTATATCAATGAATTAAGAGCCGGTAAGATGCTAATGGTATGAATCCATGTCTTGAGGCTTTTGAAGTGATTTCCCACTACTGCTGTCAAACATTGCGGATTAGCTTTCTTTTAGCTCCTTCATTTTAGGACCTACCTGATTGGAACAATGAGATTGTCTGTGTTCATGAGTTTATTTCAGTGGCATAGTTCTTGAAGGAGGGATGCATTCATCTGTTAAAGACATGTAGAGAAGCATTTTGTATTTGATACGGCACATATGATTTTAGGACATGGCATGCTTTTGCATATGCTTTCAAATATTCTTTGTCTTTTTATTTTTGAAAGCAATCTGTAGTCTGTGTGTTTGGTTGTATTTGTGGTGATTGAAGAAACGTAGCCCATATTTAGAGACTCTGTTAGATGCATTCTCTGTGGAAATATTTGGTTGTAGTCTTGGAAGTTGGGTTAAGGGATTAGATGCATTCTGTAAAAATCCACTAACATGGCCATAAAGAGTGGCAGTATTCCATTTCTGATATTTGCAGTTGTGGTAGTTTCGAAGACCTTTACAAACAGCTGAAACTATGTTGGACGTTTGAACCCTTAGGGAATGGATTTCATCTTCTCTTGGGTTAGTGCACTGCTAGCACTTCTTCAAGTATATGAACACGTTGTTTCAGTTCAGGATTTTTGCTTAATAATCTCTGGGTTAATTTAAATAAACGTGTATGAGCTTGGGAGTGGGCGGAATGAATCATATTTGGAATAGCTTAGTAATTTTATAATTGAATAATTTAGTCGTCAAGATGGTATGATGGAGTGAAAGTTTATTATGTCTTGTAGTTAACCATTGATTTTGTCAGATAAAATGTAAGTTTTGAATATCTGCCTGCCCTCTCTCTTTCTCATGATTGAGCGTAACAATTTTAGGCCTGATGCAGTTGCAAAGCATATGGAATGGTAGCAGTCAGCACTAATCTTACAGTATGGAAATTTCCTTTGTCTCTTGCCTTTAGTTGATTAAACATTCAGATTATCACTAAATTTAATTAACAATTTTCATTATCCGTTGGTAATTCTGAATTTATGTGCTTTTTTCTTTTTGATTTTGACAGTGCTGCTATTTATTGAGTTGATGAGGACGAAGGTTCTAAAGATATCATTGTTATTTCTATTTCATATTGACATATTGGAGACATCAAATCAGGTTGAGAGGAAAAATGTGAGGGTAATTTTTTGAAGAATTAAACTTAGTTTGCCTAGAGTGCAAAATGGTTCTTTTTCATTGCTCATGAGTTTGACTCCAGTTCTTCAGTTAACTGCATCTAGAATATTGGTTTTGATCACTTTTTCATCCCTTGCAATCATATTTCAATGGATTCAGATGTTGAAGAACTGTTCAACGACCAATTTTCTCCAATATGAGTAGTCGAGTCAGTGCAAAACTATAAGGGACATCAGCGCTTACGCATCTGCAGTGGCAGGCAAAGGTAGATGCTTGAAGATGTATTCTCCTTTGAGACATTAAGCAATTTAATTTTCATCAAATTAACTGTAATGTTTAACTCAAGTAAATATGCATTTCATGAACCCCTCATAGGGCTCCTCCTGCTTGTAGATTGCCACTAATAACCGATACCCTCCGATTTCTTATATAGAGATGAGATCTGATAAACAGCACAGAAAATAGATTAGTGCTTCATGTGGCTCTTCATTCTCCAAGGATGTAGTCTTTTTTTACTATTAGTGTGAGTTTCCTTGGGAAAATGACGGGCTTTGGAGAAATTTAATTAAGGCACTCAATGAAAATAAGTTTTTTTTTTTTGAAATATCCTTTCAATTTAAATTTGAATAAAATTAGGTTTATAACTGCCGTGGTTTGAAAATTGCACAAAATAATTTAAAATAATAAATGAATATTTTGTAAGTGTGGCTTGAGTCCTCCAGACCCCCTAAAAAACGCAGTTTTTGTTGTAAAACTGGATTACATCTTCCAATGTAACAACACAGATAGGTTTTAAATGTTTAATATTAGATGGAAAGCAGTTTAGTAATATAGTATGGAGAGTGGTGTTCAAGTAAATATAACGAGCAACAATATTAAAATATTTAATATTAGATGGGCTGGTTTTTGTTTTCATTATTAACTTCAAGGTCTAGGGTTCAAGTCACATAGAGGGGCACACTTGGGTTTGTTTTAATATATATTTTATTTTTAAGAGTTTCACATGTTAATCTTACTTTGATGCTTTTGTTATTAAATTAGCTTGGCTATATAGGCTCGGCTTTGGATTTGGCGCTGATTAATAATAATTATATTAATCAAAGACTTGGACCTTGGGCTCTTGGGCTTTGGAGAAATTAATTAAGGCACCCAAATGAAAATAAGTTTTTTTTTTTGTTGAAATATCCTTTCAATTTAAATTCGAATAAAATTAGGTTTATAACCGTGGTTTGAAAATTGCACAAAATAATTTAAAATAATTCATGAATATTATTGAGTAATTTATGAAATAAGTAACATATTTAAATCTTCACAAAAGAAAATAATAATTAAAAACATTAATTAATAATTAAAGTAATCCAAAAGGATAAGATGTTACTTAATTACATATATTAAATTAAAGAGGGTTAGCCAAAAAAATACGTAAAGAAACTAATTTTATATTTCAAAATTTTTAAATTTAAATATAAAATAAACATAACACATTTCTCGACGAAAAAAAGCAACAGACCATCATAGAAACTGACTGTTGATGGTTCTTTTTGCTAGAATAATAACTCCCCCTTTTGGTAGCATTGAAAAGGAAAATCCTTTTAAAAGATCTGCCCACCAAATATTAAAGATAAACCCTCATTCGAGTCCTCTATAAATATAAGAGGAGGTAAACAGAGTCACGGGACAGCTAAAAAAATCAATCAAGACAAAAACTCTCAAGTTATATTGACAATTCAATGGAATGAGATCATTCAATCTCAAAAGCCTTCAGACTCTGAAGCAATCAAGTCATTCAGTTTGAAAATTCATCCAACCCCAAGCAAACAGGCAGAACTCAGGTTTCTGACCTCATTTCAATTTGAAGAAACAATTCACAAAGGAACCGAGACTTCTTCCCTTTGTTTTATCTTTAATCACGCGCGCTACGCGCGACTTACAACGTTTCGTAAATATATTTTCGCAATTGTATTTATAGATGTTCATTTCAAAAATTTCATATCTTAATCGTGCACGTGATAAATCATCGTCTTAAAGGGGGAGTTATCTATATATATAAAGCAAAAGGCAGAGAATGATGACACATTCAAAATACCAAAAAAGGCCCTTAGTTAATGCAAACATTAAGAATGAAATTATTAATTAAATGAGGATAATATGGTAAATTCACACTTTTTCTCATTTAAAAAATTAAAATTAAAAGAAAAATCAGATAATGATCATATTTGTATGGAAAACAACTACCCATTATCTTTTTTAATTCTAAAAATAAATTTAATTTTTTTAAAAAAAAGCCTCTCGTAGGCCACGAAACGCGTGCAAGGGCTAGTATATATAAAGCAAAAGGCAAAGAATGGTGAAACATTCAAAATACCAGAAAATGCCCTTGGTTAATTCTAACATTAAGAATTAAAATTATTAATTAAATGAGGATAATATGGTAAATTCACATTTTCATATTAAAAAAATAAAATAAAAAACAAATAAGATAATAAGTCATACTTTTATGGAACAGAACTACCCATGTTATTTTTCTTAATTCTAAAATAAAATGAAAAATGAAAAAAGAAAACCAATTGGCTAGTGACTAAGAGATATAATGGATCTCCTTGAATTCATTCGAACACGAGCCGTCTTCTAGCCCTCTCTCTCTCTCTCAGACATATCCGGCAACCTCTCTTCATCAATCCTCATCTCTCTCTCTCTCTCTCTCATAGTACCATCGTCATCTCGTCCCTGACCTTGGAGATTCCAAAATGGCTTATTTTTTCCTAGGTGCTACCGCCTGCCTAGACCGCCTAGTTGCTCGCCTAGCGACCACCTAGACTGCCTAGTGCCCGCCTAGTGACCGCCTAGCAACTGCCTAGCCCCGCCTAGGCCATTAAACAATATGAGTGAGTGTGTTCAAGGATTTAACTTGTAAGAAAATTTCCAAACAACAACAGATACCCTAGAGAAGTTTCGACACAGACTTATCCTCTTGGGAAACCATTGCCTCCCTATTCCACCCACTGCAGAACTATTCCACCCTTTGGTTTGGGTTTTAGTATCGCAACTTTGATTAAGAACGTCAATATACGGAGATGAATCGAAGTGCTGTTTCAGTTTCTCTATTTCTCTTACTCTCTGTTTTCTATGTTTCTCCACCTCTGGCACAGTCGGATCGCCACACTCACATGTAGATCTGCGATTTGCAAATCGCCATGATCGCTATGTGTGGTGGCTCCCGTGGGAATTGTCTTTGATGGAAAATTGAGGAGATTCTGTCTGCGACCACTCTATCATGTTGCTTTGGTCATTGACCCTTTAATGTATTATCTTTTTCATTGGTTTTGATTTCATAATTGTGTTTCTTATCTCTGCTTTGTTTCACAGTTCGTAAGAGGATAATATTGTCCCCCCTAAGTTCTTGTTTGGGCAGCATAACATCTAAAAGTTTTATTTTCGCATGAATGTTCTTTACATATACAATATTTTTGTTGCTTGTGATTGTCGATGATCATACGTCATCTAATTGGTTCCTCTTCACATTAGTGGTTTATGATTTTGTTCTGCACATTTCTTCATATTTACTGTTAGAGTGCTTTGTTGTGGCCTCCCTTTCGGAGCCTTTCCTTTCTGTTGCCAGGTTTTTTGGCCTTAAACAAGCCTTGGCAGTTACATTGTTGGGAGCAGTGTTTGGCTTTTCATTTGATCCTCTACAAGAATTGCAATTCCAAAGTTGGGAGCAGTTACTACGGGTCAACGTGTAACAGATAAGTTGGAGTAGTTCTTGTGGTTTGATTGTTACTACAACACCAGATAAGTTTTGCCTTGTTGTGTAAACTTTATAGACTGCACATGATAGAACACATCAAGAATATACAAGAGCACATCTCCTCAATCCGATCCCTTCATACACTCATTCTAGATGGGGTGAATTCTTTGTGTGGGTTGGCTTGATCGGTTGAGCAGGGGCGCTTGTATTTTATATGCATCTGGCTAGGAGTCTCTCCCATCAAGAAAAACTCTCAAGCAGTCCTTATTGCATTAGGAAATAAAACCCTAGTCCATATTAATTAGGAATCCCTTTGGCCCATGTATTTAACTTAAACACTTGTACAAAGGCTACGGGCCGAGTAGTAATTGAGTCCTTGATCAATATTGAGCCCAAGACAACCCTATGATGATTAGAAGACCACTTAAGTAGGTAATTGGAATAATCTAACGTCTTACATTCTCCCACTTGGTCAAATAATCATCAAGGCTTCAAAGTTGATCACTGTATGGCCATGTAGAACTCAACATCACTCTATTCCTAAATCAAGCCACTGTCAAAAATGTAAACTTACATGGAACTGTCGGAACACATTGAATTTATAACATCCAAGATTCTTACAACCACACATATAAGCTTGCAAAATCACATAAGGCTTCCATCAAGACTAGGACACAGAATGATCATGACAAAAAATTTGTGTTTACAAAGATCACCATTCATAAGCCCTTCCTTAAGAGATTACCAAGATCTCTCCTTAATGACACTGGCATGAATTCATGTCTTATGCAGTGACTGTAGCTAGCTATACTGCATGATGACATGTTACTGGATTCATTTGTCAAAGAATAATAAACATAAAACTGAAGTCACGTAATCCAATAAAAGAACCGAACCAAACAGCAATAGACAAAATAATTGAACTGTCTCCAAGAAATCTAATGAAGATTGAGTGGAATACTCAGCTCCCACTAATTCTACATATCAAAACTTAACGGCATAACCATAATTGTAACAAGTATGAAACAACCTTATTCAATGAATCAATGAACCACTGGAAAAATTCTTTCTTTTGCCTTCTCCCTTACAAGCATGAACCAAAATCCAAATGCTTATTAGCAATCACAAATTTCAATTGAAAAGGCAAAAGTCATTGATTAACTACTGAAGATTTGAAAAAACTGCATGAAATAATAAGAACATATAACATACGTAAACCAAACTTTGTTCTTATTAGCCTTAAAATCCTTAATGCAAAACTAGATTGTTAAGCGATTAATCAAAAATATCCAAATTACTGAATACATCCTCAAGGAAGATCATTAAACGCTCCCACTCATCAAAACATATATTTTGCATGTTAAAAAATAATATAAAAAATTATTATAAAACTTTATCGCAGTCCAATCCTTAGAGTTAGAGCTCAAATTTAATTTATTCAATTCTTTCTCAAACAACACTTTACATTTAAGTTGCACGTAGATGAGAAAAACCAAAAACTGTAATGGAGGCATTCAACTTTATTCCACTTGTATCTTAAACACCGATTCAATTTTCTTTAAGCAATACAAATAAGCATGGTAAGAACTTTAGTAGCCAAAACGAAACAGTCAGTCATCCAAACAGTTTCAAGTATGCTTATTAGTACTCAGAAAACTTCAATGCGTCAAAACCCAGAAAAGAATTCCAAGTATGCTCCAAAACCTATATGAGCTTTATCAAAATACAAGATAATAAGGTATTGAGTGTGAAGCCCAAAACTTTACATCACTTCTCCCACTTGGGCAAACACTCACTACTTTGCTACTTCAAAATATATAGTGCACCAATAACCCTTGATTAGAAACACTGTGACAAAAAAGTGTAAAAGAACTTTCAAGGCGTGCTCCTAATGTACTTCACAGTATAAGCCTAAATGCACAAAACTGTCAAGAAATTTCCAGCAATGATATGTGATTACTTGAGAATTTACCATTAATTTATAAGTCGGATTAGCATCAAATTTAATGCAAACAAACTAGAGTCATTAATCTTCAAACAGAAAAATTAATGAGTCGTTTTATAGCTAATTAAAAAGTCTGAAATTGACCTACAAGGTTACTCAGAAAATCTGTCAGCACATACTTTTCCTGAACACAGATCACTAATAAAATTCTCACAAATAATCTATACATCCAATAATCACGAAACTTTGCAGAATTCACGAAGACACGTATATGCTCAACATATCAAAAATTCAGTTCATTTGAAGATCTTTAAGTGAGTCATTCAACAATCTTTATTCATAATGCAGAAACTGTCAGGAAAATTCCTGTGCATCTGTTTCAACTTTATAAATTCACCAAAAATTCAATTCTCAATATATTTTCATGAATTCAGCGTCTAAAGAAAGCTTAGAAAATGATCCTTATCGCCTAATTTTATCACAAATTAATTCGTACTACAACATTATGTAAATAGACATCATAGCAGCATGGTTCAAAACTGAAAAATTAGTTAACTATAGAATTATGAATGCTATCAATATGCTCCTCAAAATTTAATTATCCTTATGTGCATTCTAAACATCATAAAACAGTAAGTTCCATGTAGGTGCAAACGAAACAATTAAAACCATATCACAAAACCAAGATATATAAATATCACTTTATTAAGTTTGAAAAAACACCTTTGAGCAATCCAGAGATCGTATCTTGAGTATTTTATATATAGCAATGTGCCACTTTGATTCAAAACAAGTAAGTTAGTGATCCTTAATCAAAAGTGCAATTTTATCCATGCATCTCATTCATTAAGAAATAGCAATACAACAGCAGAACATCCTTATTTCTAATGCAAGATCTAAACTTCATATAGCATGACATTTTCCTCATATTAAAACAAAAGGTTTATCCAAATAATTTGCCATGCAAAACCCAAGTTTTTCTTTAGGTTATCATTCAAAATTATCCTTTCTTGGGTGAAACGATCATATTTCTTAATATCAAGCATGAATACTATATAACATGACATATAATTAGACGTCGATAAACTGAGAATGAAAACTATAATGGCAATAAAATAGTGATATTCCTTAAATGCAAGTGATATAACCACAATTAATACTTGTAAATATATTCACAAGGCAAGTTTGCCTTTATCCAATACTGAAAGCATCAAATATAACACCAATCATGCCTCAAAAACACTTGCAGCAGTACGCCATACCATTTAAAACAAGCCAACTTTATTTTATTTCATTCTATATGACGAACACAACCTTACAGATCAATCCAACTTTACGTGATTCAATCCAATTAAATATGTATCAATCCTTTTACACGTATGAATCAATCCAGCTGTATGTTATAAACATCACTTGATTGCATATGAAAAATAGCCAAGTATCAAACATGTCCAACATAACCAAATAAGAAAACACAAATTTTCGATCAATCAAGTCACAAATACCATAAATTGGCATACTTCTATGAATATGCATAAACCTTGATGTGAAACTAATAGTGATCAGAAACTGTAGTGTAACTTGAGAGAATAGGATATGAGAAAAATGCAATTCCAACCATACATATCTCCTTTATGTGATCAACCAAAAATCTATGTTCTTTGTCATACCATTAACTTCCATGACTATTCAAGATCACCAATATCAAATTATCATCAACAACTTAAACATGTTACAATCCGTATAACAAGAACAAAATTTGTAAACCAATGGAGTTAAGGTTCATTGTGACATAACTGAAATCTTCCAAAATAATCACACAATCAATCTGTCCCCATATCCTCAATCAAACATAATTAATTCACACCTTTGGGTAGAGAATTAAACATGTTCTCAACACTGGGACAAGAACATACACAAATTTCCTGAACAAAGAAACTCCCACGTCTTTGGACTGAAGAAATTCCTTGCTAATTCATGCAGTTCATCTCCCATGCTGTTCCATTATAAGTGTACTCATGTTAAACCACTCACATCTTTGGACAGAGAGTTTTTAACACGCCTTCACCTACAATGCCAATTATGATCAATTCTTTAAATCCAGAAAACTATTAATGATTGAGTTGCTTTGGCTCACTCAACCATTGCTAGAATATCTGTAGACTATGATCATAAAACTTCCAAATATGATAAAGTTAAAACTTTATACTTTATCACATTTAATAACCAATCTTAGAATCAAATGTTCTTTAATCAACTAGGTTGCTTTCGCTCTTTAAATTGAAACAAGAACTCTTGAAACTTTGATCTCAACCCTTCAAGCATGAAGGAGAAAAGCTGTATATCGAAACACGCTTAACAAAGTATGTTAGTGTAATAAAGGTAATAAAACAATATTGCTTAACTTTCAGTTTTAGGTTTTATCACTTTGGGTTGGTACTTTATAACCTTTCGCATGTGTAAAGTTGTTATGCTAATATAAAACCCAAACCTCAATCGAACATATTTCTCCAAAATGGGTCACGACAAAAGCAGTTCATGACAGAATCGATTACTTAATCAACACAAAACATGCTTGGGTCAATTTAACATCAATGATTGAAGCTGAAACTAAAAACCCCAATTTTATCTTCAATATATATATACTTGTGCATGTATTCTTTTGCCGCAAAGAAAGTACTTATCCAACTTATGAAATTTAAGCATGCTTGAGGAGATATCAAAACTGAAGCCATGTTTATCATGCCGCAAAATATGAGATTGAAACTAAAAACCATATACATGCTTAAGTCAATTTCCATCGGACCTCAAAACTTTTCCTTAGTTTACTTTATTATTATACATTATTAATGGAAAGAGATATGCCGCATAGATGTTAATAAGTCAAAAGGTAAGTCAAACGAAAACAAGCCAACATCAATCTGCATGTTAACTGAGGATACAAATAAAATAAAAACACAGACTTTATGTTTACTTTTAGTGAGGTATAAAACCATGGACAACACAAGTCTGTTGAAGCCAATTCAAAAGCAGCGCAATCAAATTAGATTCAATAAAACAGCCATACCTCAAAATCAGAATAGAGGATCTGTCAAGAGGTAGCAAAAGAGGAAGAGTTGTCGCCTTATTAATTCCAAAGAGCCGTCAAATTGCAGAGTAACAGAACAAAAGGTGGGTAATTTCTATCGGTTCTAAAATATGCAGGCTAGGCTCTGATACCACATGTAAACTTTATAGACTGCACATGATAGAACACACATCAAGAATATACAAGAGCACATCTCCTCAATCCGATCCCTTCATACACTCATTCTAGATGGGGTGAATTCTTTTGTGTGGGTTGGCTTGATCGGTTGAGCAGGGGCGCTTGTATTTTATATGCATCTGGCTAGGAGTCTCTCCCATCAAGAAAAACTCTCAAGCAGTCCTTATTGCATTAGGAAATAAAACCCTAGTCCATATTAATTAGGAATCCCTTTGGCCCATGTATTTAACTTAAACACTTGTACAAAGGCTACGGGCCCGAGTAGTAATTGAGTCCTTGATCAATATTGAGCCCAAGACAACCCTATGATGATTAGAAGACCACTTAAGTAGGTAATTAGAATAAATCTAACGTCTTACATGTTGGCCATGTTATGTTGTTACATTTAGAATGATCATCTTGGTGTTTTCTTTGTTACTTTTGTTGTGTCATTGTGTTTATTTTTCTTGTTTCGTGGATTTGTGGGTTTTTGTCTCTAGTTTTCTTTGTTTTTTCTGCACTTGGTTTTAGTAGGCTTTTGTTTCTTTTTATGGTTACTGTTGCTTTGCTTTCGTTTTAGCATGGTCTTTTTAGTTATTGTCTTGTTTCAGTTTTTTTTTAAGTTTTCTAATAAGGTTGTGTGGTGTTCTTGTTTTTTTGTTTTAAGTAACATTACAGGTTGTCGGTTAAGTTCTCATTGTGCATATGCACCATTCTTTTTTCTTTCTTTTATTTTGTTTCCAGCTTTTGTGCTTCTAACTTTTTTTTAACCTTTTGTTTGGGTTTTGTTGGCTAGTTCTCTTTTCTTACTGTTCATCCACAACCAAACTTGCATGGAACATGGCATATACATATCAATACCAGAGTGTCACTTGTTCCCTCATATATACAAACGTCACCTTAACATAACACAACATACATGCCTTATTCTTTCATGAATTACATATAGTACATGCAAGCAGCTGACCCGGTAAACAGCAACTAGAATGATACTCGAATATCAAGCAATGTCATCAACTGAGAAAAACTCTGGGTGGCCGGCCACGCCACTCCAGTAACCAAATTTCCATCCGTGAAGCAACGATCTATTGGATAGGTTCCAGCCATGTTGCTCCGACAAAACCACAATAAGCTTAACCACTGGATACGCAGTACATTTCTTTCCCCAAAATTTAGCCAGTTAACAACAATTAGGACATGATTATAAAAAGTTCATATGTGAAAATAAGAAATCAACCCTCAATCAGAAGAATCAACAAAGGCAAACAGATTACAACTTCAAGTGGTTTCTTTTTTACCTTGTCATAAAATACTCACTCAGTAAATCAACCCTCTTACAAAATTGATGATACTCCCAACTCTTCCTAACACCTTTGAAAAACTAAAACTGCCTAGCTCAGCCAAGCCTTTTGGTTTTCCTTACTAGGTAATTTCTTGTTTTACCCCATTCTTAAACCATTCCATCTAGCATAGATTTTTACTGCATATATTCCTTCAAGAATTCTGCATTACAGTACGCACCTTCTGACTTTTATATTATAGCACAAATGTTCATGCACCAACTGGCAAGCTTGCTCATCAACACCCACAACAGAAAAACATTTGAATTTACGATCAACTACATTGATAGTGAGTAAAAGAACAAATAAATCCACAGATTATCTGTTATTGTCTTTTGGTTAAACTTCCCACACAAAAAATTAATTTTACTCTAGCATTTTAGTTGATGTTAAAAAGCGTAAAAGTTATGTAATCTACATTATAAATGTATATCTACCACGGAAATGCTATAATGAGGGGTTGTGGGTGAGGGGTTCAATACCTATCCAATAATATAAAGGAAATTTTGAACTTAAAACTTTTAATGATTGGATGGTTGGATTAAACCCCTCACTCAAACCCCCCACTCAGATCCCCCTCATTGTAGCATCTCCCATATCTACCATATCATGCTTGGACTTTAAAATTCCAAAATTTATAATCTCGATTTTGTTATATGATTTTGGATTGTTAATGAGGATTTTGCATCCTTGTTTGTGTGCCTAACAAATTAACTTTATATTATTGATTCTGCATTTTGTACACTTTCAACTCATTTAGTTTCAGAAATCAACTTATTGAACTTCTGGACAGCATGGGACTGATCCCAACAATATGGGACCCATCCCTATTAAAAGATGAGCTATAGATACATATAAAAAACTACACTGTCACCTAAACAAGGATTACAGCTTCACTTTGTTTCAGTTGAACCCAATTATTGGATCAATTCCTTGGTGGCATCACATGGCATTAAAGAAAGTCAGTAATATTTTTAACAATATCAATACTATGTTTGACGATGCACCGAATTGAAACGATATGGAAATAGTCGGATTTGATTGAGAACTTAAAGAATATGGACCAAATTGAAATTTGGATCAAATTTTTGGAAACAAAGGTGTAGCCTGGCTTAAAGGGAGTAACCTTACCTGTAGAACACCAGCAGCAGCTAAAATCTGCAGCCCGTGGCAGATGGATGCAATTGGTTTCCTGGCTTCCACAATTTGCTTCACTAACGCAATAACTTTCACATCCAATGCCGAATATTCTGGGGCTCGACCTCCAGGATTACAAGAGCATCATAACTTGAGACATATAGAGCTTCAAAGTCAGCTGTTAAAGTGAAATTATGGCCCGGCTTCTCACTGTATGTTCGGTCACCTTCAAAATCATGGACAGCAGTTGCACAGATTTCACCAGCTTTCTTCTTGGGGCAAACTGCATCCATGGCATCCTAGAGCTTGAAGAGACTGAAAAGGCACAATTACCTCTTATCTTCCATGAAGTCCTACAAGTGTTGAGGGAGAGAAAGTGAATGATGCTTAGTAACTGAGAAATATAAAATTTTGATCATTGACTAGAATAATACGTAGCATTTCGAATTTGGAGACCTAATTGGCTTGGGTATTGGAGGTATTCAGTTTTGGGGGAAGGGGGAAGTTGAAATTCTTCAGTAGTCAACTTTCCGGAAAATTAAAGTAAAGAAGTCTTTTAAAATTCATAAAGGATGTACTTGTCTATGTATCGTGTTTAGAATTCATAATTCAAACAACTTGAAAAATGAACAGTATGCATGTTTGGATTTACTTTCACAAGTTCACAACTCACACAAATGACCTGACGAACAAGTATTCCAATGGGCAACGGACCCAGGTAGGCAGACCAATGAATCATACCACCAAAACATTGAAAAAAACACGTAGTGCCTTCACTAGTTATCTTACCTCCTAGTGCCTTCACAAAAAGCCTAAATAACTCAGGATGGCCTTCATATGTAGCCCCAGTAATTATATTACCATCAACAACACATGCCAACAAGGTCTCGGGTTCCACCCAATAAGCACCTGGAGCAACAAGTACAGGTCTGACAGCTGGGAAGGCCGTACACTTCCTACCGTTAACTGAGCCTGCAGCTGCTAGGACAAGTTGCCCATGGCAAACCGAAGCAATTGGCTTTCAGGAGTCAGAAAACTTTCTCACCAATTCTAAAACCGACGCATCCAAAGCAAGATATTCAGGTGCCCGTCCTCCTGGTATTATTAATCCATCATATTTGTTAAATTCAATGTCATCAAATGTTGCATTGAGTGTGAAATTGTGACCACGTGATTCAGATAAGTCTGCAACCAAAGAAAAAAAATACAGAAACCAAAAAAACATATTAAAACAAAGGGGGACCAGAAAGACATGTAGCATTTGAAGATTTGTAAATTAAACACAGATCACGATTCAGCAAACCTAGGTAGCCCATTATCAGATTATTTTCACTTAGAGACAAGGGCACTAATGCAATTTTGTTTTATTGAATATGGT
>BJCG01001845.1:0-64240 GCA_005406145.1 Prunus yedoensis | reverse complement strand
GCTCACAACAGGTGGCAGATATTAATACTACAAGCATAATTCAGATAGTTGCATACCCCAGTCCATCAATTGGCTCCCAGGTGTCTCGTCATCCCATACCCCTTCCAACGGATCTGTGTAATACAATCAGAAACAATAATATTATCTAGTGAAAAACTAATTGCTTGGTTATCTGCAATTTTCTGATAAATCTGAAAGGCACACACGGAAGCAGAGATTGCATTGTTAAAGGGTACACACAGTAGCAACTTATGACACAGTTTTGTATTCCCATTTAATATATATCCATTAATGAAGACTTTCTAACATACTTATGATGGAAATTTTCGAGCATCTTTTTTATCAGTGAACAGCTAGTACTTTTAGATTATCTTTCCATTTTCCATATCATACAATGAAACCTGTGCCGTTTGAGTGTCAATAAGTTTTTTTTATGAGAGAGAGAGAGAATTGAACCCACACTTTACGCCTCGTGTTTGTATAAAGGACAAGCATAGACTATGAACTGAGGATTAAACCATAACTGAAAAGCTTCACTCATTTATAAACAACTGCTGATATGGCTAAAAATAAAATAACATAAGACTACAAATTATTTCCATACCTTAAAGTACAATCCTCTCTTGTTTATCTTGTTGGGGTCACCATAACATACTTCTAGTATGTAATCAACTTCAAATTCAGGATCATCACTATCATTCTCATCATTTCCACTATCACCATCTTCCTTCCTCCTCTTCATCTTCCGTTTCAAAAAAGTCAAACTGATCATTCTCTGAGTCCTTGGTCTCAACCAAGTTAAAATAAAAGCAAAGTTTTCTCCACTCCTTCAGCAATGAGAGAAAATCTTCGGCAGATTCATTTCTAACCTGTTATGGTATGTGAATTAGACAAGTTAAGCATGCAAAGCACCACATCAAAAGGAGGGAAAAAGTAAGCTACAACACATACCTCTGTCTCTGGGTGGTTAAGCTTGAGACTTTGGCAAGCATACTCATTTACATCAACAGCCCATCTCTAAAAGATTTAAACAAGAAATTAAAGATATTAACGAGAAATTATAAATGGATGGATGGAATCAATATTTTGCATACATTTTGTAGATTCTCATTTGCTAATAATGTGGCAACTTAAACTTTGTCAACCTCATCCTCTCACATGTATGCGGACTTCATTGTGTACGACATCTAACAAGTTGAGTTATATTCAGCTATCGGTTCTCCATGATTATTGGAGAACTAATGTTGAAAATTTTACAAGACATTAATCAAGGAAATTGGACTTACTGTAACCAGATTTACATTAGACAATTGTGCACCAAGGCACAACCCAGTTGACATTGCTCCACAACCAGAATATAGGTCAAGCAATGTGACTTCTGGTTTGCCACACTCTCTAACAGGGCAGAGTTGTGCAACTTTGGAATTATCTCGACAAGCTTTGTCCACATCAGCACCTTCGGAGTTAACCTCACAAGCTCGGTCCACATCAGCCTCACTAGAAATTGTTGAGTCATCACTTCCCGTCTGTATATTTTCTGAAATTTTAACAGAAAATAAAATGTGAACACAGATGTGCCTTGCAAAAGAAGTAGAAACCAATTCATCGACATCAAACAAAAGGAGAATGATAACCTTCTGGCAAGTTCATGAAAGTTGAATAAGGTAACAAATATGTTGTGTCACAAAAGTACTTGCATGTCGAAATTAATTTACTCTTTTCATCTTGGTCAACCTGGGAAAATAAAGAGTGATTAATTCTTATTGGACGAATATGAATAACAACAAAAAATGGATGATTGTGGAAACTTAAACCATACATTTAAAGACAATCTAAGAATATTAAGTTTTTCAACAAGACAATCGAGAGGGTTGACATCTTGAATCTCTGATAAAAATACACGCCTCCTATCAATTGTAGCACACTCTTTTATGACCTACAAGAAACCCAAAAAGAAAAATTAATGTTATAATTTAGCACACAATAAATAGCTTCTTATTGTTCAACATAAAGAAATAAAAAACTCGAAGTATTTGAAAAGAGAATCTTGAAGAGGTTTCTTTTGGAATATCTTACAGTGTCTGGTGATCTAATAGTACCCATTGTGCAGTAAGAAATATAATGTCCCATCAATCGCCTCAACATTTCCACGATCTTACAAACATAGGGTTCGGTCCATCCCCTGCCTAAACATAAAAAGAATCCAAAAAGTCGTCAATTCATGAATAGGCAAGTATACAAGCATTAGCCCATTTAAGGCCCAATTTCCCAGAAAATGTTTCTAGTTCACTCTCGAACAAGCAACATAGTACAAAATCTAACAATTGTCAATTTCAATTATAGTGCATCTGAATCCTCCTCTCTCTCTCTCTCTCTCTCTCTCTCACCACACACACACACACATTCTGGTTTGCACTGTTGAATATAATTTGTAGAAGGTTGGTATTGCTCACCCTAGCCATGCAATAATGGCAACCATCAAACAAATGGCATCCTGACAAAAACTTTGAGCTTCTTAAGTGAAAACACAGGCAAGCACCCCAAAATAAAAGTTCAAGTACACCAGTGCACAAAAAGAACCAAATCTGAGCCTTTGTCATCAGTCCATCTTATTGTTTTCAACGAGTACCCAAAACATGATGTTTCCGATAAACATAAAACAGTCATGACAATAACCAAATGGATAACTAATTGTTACTTTGATTATACAATCAACAATATGGAGTAGAACCTAACTATACGATCTTACTTTTCACAAAGTGAATGTGTCCAATATTATAAATGAAAAAACAGAGGCAGCAATATTTCATACAAGTTGAAATATAAGAAAATATTAATAATAATTATAATGATGCAAACTCACTTGTACATGAGCATCATCATACAGATCAAATATGTTTCGTCCATCAACCTCTGCCTTTATGTAATGACCACGAGCCTGAATTTCATCTTCACTCTCTGTTTCAAATATATCAAAATATGAAATACCAAAGATACAAATGAAAAGCATATCGGTAGCAATGAAATACCGACAAGGGCTTTTTAAAAGTGAAAAATAAATATCTTTGAGAAAAATGAAGATATAATGATTTACAAAAAGACACAAACTGAAATAGAATAAAAAAACTTACTGGTTGAGTTATTTGGCCCAGACACCTGCTTTACTTCTACAACAATACCAGAACACTGTTAAAAGTAAATAACAGCATAAAATCCAAAAGCCCTTGGGATTAGCCCAAGTGGCGTGGGGGGTGCAAAAGTGACTTTAGGTCAGCTCCAGCAGGCCTAATAATACTTTGGTAACACCCATAAGGTATTCTGATTTACACAACTCTATCAAAAGTGCATCATAAATATTCACATTGAAGCACTTATTGAGTACCACATAACCTAAAAAGTGTCCAATAACAATTTTGTTCATCACACTTATATGAAAACGAAAATAAATTAATTAGTAATCCCAATGACTCATGCATCTGCAACTAGAAGCACTCCCAAGCTCCAAATAGAGCTAAAAGTTATTTTCTGACAGCCAAACACTTAATTAAAAATATAAAAACCCACTGTTCGAGCTTTTCGGCAATAATCGGTTCGGCCCAGTGGAAAAAAAAAAAAAAGAACACATACCAATTAGGGTTGTGAGGCATATTAAAATTCAATATAAGTCCCAAAAATGCAAATAAAGAAAACGCCTTTGATCTCTCTCCTAAACCTTCCCCTTCAATTTTTTCAATCCGGACTACCTTCAATCCAAAATGCAGGGAATTTGTTCAAAATGTCTCGGAGCTGTAATCTTCCTATTAATGATTGTAACAGCTTTTGTTCTACAAAACTCTAATGGAGCCATAGATTTGGAATCATTTCATCTAAATAGAGCCTAAGGGTTCAGAAAATGGACAAACAATAGGTATCAAGCTAAAGTATTGTTGCTCTAGAGTACAGAAATGTTTAAGAAAAAGGCATTTCTTGGAGCATTCGATTTCTTACTACGACCATCTCACGACTGACTTACCAAAAATTGTCTGTCTTTACTGAACTAAGCCTAAATATATTGTTCTTATTGACGTTTTAAACAAAATTACTAATCAATTTAAGTACATTTACTAACGTTTAAACTTACAAAGACTTATACACAGTTTCCTAGAAACTTACATTATTTGAACTAATATGTTCGTCATTTCAAGAAAAAAACAAAACCTCTCAAGAATCCAAAAACAAGTAAGAAAATCTTTCACCTTTCCCAGGTACCGTTTTGGCCACCTCTTAGCCTCTGTATCTTTCACCGGTTTGCCAAGAAACTTGGCTTCAGGCTCCTCTCCATCTTTGACGGCGGCCGCCGCTTTACCCTTGAGCTTCCTCGGCGAAGAAACAGTTTTTTCCATACTCTCTGCGACCTCTTTAGCTATCGGCTCCTCAGTACGCTTCAGCTTATTGGCTGAAGCGGAATTGGATGGAGAAGCTTCAGAGGGTGAAGACTTGCTCTTGCGCTTGCCCGCCATTGTGGGTACGGCGGAGAGAGAGATTGAATGGCCGAGGAAGATATAAATGGAAGGGAGATAAATAGTTTGGTGGAAAGAGAAAGAGGGCAATAGGTTTGTTTAGTGGTAAGTGATTAGGATTTATATTGTGGGCCGCGAAAGTTTGAGCGGAAATTTTGGAGTGCGAGGCGTGGGCGGGAAAGCGGAAAATTTTCGTTAAAGAGGATTGAATTTTGACATGACGTTCCGAACGTTGGGGACTTTTGGGTGTGTGTTTGGTTGCGTGGGGGCTCTTTTTGGTGATTTGGCTCTCTGTCTTGGGGTTCATTTAACTTTTTCATTTTCTTTTTTATTGTGATTCAATGAATCAATAGGTGTGTGGGTAATGGTCTACAAATAAATTAAAAGCATCATGAATATACAATGGATTGTGACAAAGTGTGTGACTTAAAAAGGCGGTGTGCAAGGGGCTTGAACTCTAAGGTGGTGCAAAGGTTTTATTCTCAAGTGCTTAGAGCATTTACCTTTGCACTAAAGGTTTTAAGGTTCGATTTTCCTCAATATCGCTTATATAAAACTAAATTACATTAGTATAAATTGAAGTAGTAGGGTTGTTTATCATTTTTCAACCCTTTATCTATATTGATAATGATAATTTACTCTTCATACTTTCCTTTAGTTAATTTCTCCTCCAACTGTAAAATAAAAGTAAAAAATATTCTCCAATACCGAATACTCATTCAAGATGACGTCAAATAAAGTCAAGTACATGCTAGTCACTTTTGAGTACATATTGGTCATTTTAAAGGTGTATTCCATCACATAACAGCTGGGTTGGGCTTCACCCTCAACCCACATAGCCGACAAACACACCTTAGCCCACAAGAGTCATTCTATAATGAGGGTTTTATCTATGGCCCTTAGAGCAACTCCACCGCAGGTCCAAACCCGGGCAAAAGGCCCCCCTCAACAGCCCGAGAGCCCTCCAGCGCAGCAGCCTACAGCCCAGTTTGGCGTGGGTCCCACCAGCCCGGCAAGCCCAAGGGCAAGTTTCGCCTGGGCTTCAGCCCGAGGGCTGTGACATCAGGGCTGACGTCAGCTCATGGCATTCAAATTTTTTTCTACCGTTGGCGCGTGAGTTTACACGCGCCAACGATAAAAAACTTTGACTAGCGCATCTGCCACGTGTCGCAACCGGGGCTCTCCGATGGGTTTTTTTCAGAAATCCAACGATCCTCGTTTTTGGGCTTAAAAAATTGCAAAAAAAAATCGAAAAAAAAAATACCAAAAAGTCGATATTTTTTCCCTATAAATACCTATCCATTTTTTTTCACTTTCCACACCAAATCGTTCAGTACAATGGCTTCTCCATCCAATATTTGTACTCTCACTCACATTATTATTCACGTTCCCCACCAATTCTCCATACAAACTCTTCTCCCTCCAATATTTTTACTCTCCACTCACATTATTCACTTTCCACACCAATTCTCCATACAAACTCTTTCATTCCAATATTTTTTACTCTCCACTCACCATTTTTCTACTACTTTCAATTTGTATAATAAAAAAAAATACAATGGCATCCTTTGTCGAAAACGGAGGCTCGTGGCAACTCAGGAAGATATTGCGTTGGTCAATCTTGGGTGAACGTTAGTCATGACCCTATCACGGGCAATGAGATGAAGTTCCATCATATGTGGAGCAAAATTCATGGAGAATTTTGTCAAAGATCGGGTTCCATTCGGACCGAAAATGGCCTTGTCTAGTAGATGGAAACTTCTAAATAAAGAGTTAGGGAAATGGAGAAATGCGTTGACAAAAGCAAGGGAGAACATTCGAAGCGGTCAAAATCTATCCGATGAGGTAAAATCTTTATAATGCCATTTTAATCAATTTAATGTAACTTTTTTATTGCATATTCCATTTCTTTTTCTTGCATAATCTTTTTTTTTTTTCTTTTTGCATTTCCAATTTGTCTATATTTTCTTGCATGATCAATTTATTTCTTGCATTTCAAAATAGTTTATATTTTCTTGCATAATAATTTTTTTTTCTTGCACTTCCAATTAGTTATTTTTAATAGATCATACAAGCACACATGTGGTTCGGTGCCATGGGGCAAGGCAAAAAAAAGTTTCGTGCATTCCATTGTTGGGAAGTTGTGAAGGATGTTCGAGATTCAAAATTATTCCCACCGGTCCTCCGATTGTGTTAAATGAGACGCCCTCCCCGATTCGCATCAACCGATTCGCCATTGGACTCCCAATGGAAACAGAGTCACCACTCCACGTCCGCCGAGACCTATTGGGAGAAAGGCGGCAAAGGCCAAGAGAGGTGGCACTTCAACCAATGAATGTATACACTTATTGGAGCAAATAGCTAAGAACACCTCACTAAGAATTGAGAGAGACTTGAAAAGAGATGCATTGGACATGGCACGAGAGGAGAAGCATTTGCAATTCAACAACAGAAAGCACAAGAAAAAGACATGGATGATAAAGAGATGAAAATCATGGCCATGGATACGAGCCATATGTCTCCTGAAACAAAGGCCTATTGGAAGCTAAGACGAAGGGATGTGATGAGAAGAAAACTTTTCCAAGACGACGGACCCTAGCAATACGGATTGGTTAATGATGAAAACCATTAGGTTGTATTGAAACACCTTTGCCATATGTTGTATTGTTGTATTGTTGTATTATCCTTTCATTTGTTGTATTGTTTCCTTTTATTCAATAAACAAAGCATTAAATAATATGACTATTTATTTAAAACCTTGAGCATCAACACAAAGATTAATTAAAAACACACCTTCATTTATTTCCAACAACACACAAAAGAAACCATACATAAGAGCATAATTAAAAAAACAAGCATAATTCCAAAAAAACACCACACACAAAATAAAAGCATAATTAAAACAAAGCATAATTCCAAACAAAGCACTAATCTTGACTTCATCCATTGTGATTGCCTTTCCTCTCCACAAGTACTCGATCAAGTCAACTTGACGTCTCTCGTGAACATATGAAGATTGCATTTCTTGATAACGATCAATCATGGGGTTGTTGAATTGACCATCTCGAAAGTAACGGTTCGGGCTCCATTGGTAGTCCATTTGGTCCCATCGGCCTTTCATATATTCTTGTCAACGCCGTGTTCATGGGATCGGGTTCAAACACCTCTGGAGCATCGTAGTCATACTCATCCTCAACAATCATGTTGTGGAGGATGATGCAAGTCATCATAATACTCCGCAGCACCTCCTCATCTAGCATCCGAGCAGCACCCCTGATAATTGCCCAACGAGCTTGCAAGATACCGAAACACCTCTCCACGTCTTTCCTGTAACCTTCTTGAAAGGAAGCAAAGTTTCTTTCCTTCTCGGATTGGGATTCGAAATTGTTTTCACGAATGTCGTCCACCTTGGATAAATTCCATCGGCAAGGTAATATGCACCAGAGTATACGGTATTGTTGATTTGGTACGTGACCTGGGGGGAATGACCTCGCAATACCTCGTCAAACACCAGGGATTGACCGAGGACATTCAGATCATTCTGAGATCCGGCAACCCCGAAGAAGGCATGCCAAACCCAAGTGTCGAATGAAGCTACGGCCTCCAAAATTATACTTTTTTGCCCCTTCCGATTCCCGTACTCTCCTTGCCAAGCAGTAGGACAATTCTTCCCACTGCCAGTGCATGCAATCGATGCTTCCAATCATTCATGGGAAACCTCGATCCTCGCCTTTTTTTAGAAGCCTTTGCAGGTCCCTCGGCATGGGTTTGCGAAGGTACTCCCTCGTGTACAAATTTTCCACTGCATCACAAAATCGAACCAAGCACTCTAGGATAGTAGATTTTCCCATCCTTGCAATCTCATCCCACCTGCTCTGCAGATGCCCTATACGCAAGCATCCGCAAAGCAGCTGTAAGTTTTTGCTCCGGGATAAGACCCAAAACTCCAACAGCATCATGCTTTTGAGTGAAGTATGTGTCGTAATTACAAATATCATGCATGATTTTTTGGAATAAATGTAGCTGCATTCTATATATCTCTCGAAACTTAGAAGCAGGATATAAGGAATTTGGGATAAAGTAATCCTCCAAAAGATTCTTACCCCGAGACTCCCTACGTCTGTCCATATTCGGGGCACGACGACGGTGTTGCCTTGATTGATTAAGCATACACACTGCTGCTGCAAGCATTTGTTCCTCTTCTTCATCGGCGTCTCGATCTTCATCAGCACTTCTACGCCGGATTTCTTCCCTTTCTTTCTGTTGCCTCTCCAACACCCTCCTCAAGTTTGACATTGAGAGTAGAAAGTGTTTTGTAAAATTTGAGAAATGAAGGAATAGATAAGAGATGGTGTGAGAGGTATGAGTTGATGGTGTGTTTTATAGAAGGATTCAGAAGATAGAGATGACACGTGGCACAAATTTAGAGGGTGAAAATCTTATCTGAAATATGAGATTATTATTTTTTAAACATATCTGAAAATCTTATCTGACATGGGACACGTGGCATAATTTTAGAGGATGAAAATCTTATCTGAAATATGAGATTATAATATTTTTTAATGAATATCCGAAAATTTTATCTGAATACGGACATGTGACAACCGAGATTCTCATCCGAAAATCTTGTTTGAAAAATAATGGACACGTGACAACCAAAAATCTATTCCAAAAATTTAATTACAAAAGATTATCAAAATTAATGGTTTTAAAGTATAAAAAATAGGAAATAAAGTACAATGAATAGTATTTGCCTTAGACTTGCCCTAGACTTAGCCCTTGTGGGTGGAACCACAAATGCAAAGGCTGACACTATTCACGTGAATAGTGGCAGCCCTTGCTTGCCCTTGCCTTAGACTTAGCCCTTGTGGGTGGAGTTGCTCTTATGTGAGGTCATATATATTAATCTTTTGATCAGACTAATCAATTTGATCTAACGATTGAGAGATATGAACTTATCTAAAGCCACATATTAGGCTCTCACTATTGAATTCTTGTAGCCAACAATCATGGGCTTACATGACTTTGCTCTTCCTATGTGTTCCATTTAACATTATTGTTTTAATCGTTCAAATAATATATAATAGAAAATTGTAACTTTTGTTATTTATAATTATTTGATTATGTAACTACAACTTGTTTTTATAAATTAAAAAATTTATCATCTTTGCAAGGAGCCCTCTTAGAACACTTCCACCTACTTATCATGGCAAAAAGCAAGGGGAGACGAGGGCAATTATTGTTCACGTGAAAAGTATATGCTCTAGCAATATTTTTGTTGATTTTCCACCCACTGTCATGGCAACTCAATGGCAATTATTATTCACATGGGATTAAATTTATTTATATGTATGAGATTAATAATAAAAATAATTGCTAGGTATGTACAAAAAAATTTCTGAACTTTTTTGGTAATTTTTCAAGTTTTTTTGCTTTTTGTGGCTGACGTCACAGCCCTCAAGCAACAGTTCGGGCTGTTCTTGCATTCAAGCCTGTTAGGCTTGGTGAGCCCACACCTTGCCTGGCCTGTTTTGTACAGCTGGAGCTGCGTTTCTTGGCCTAGGCAACCTTTTGCCAGGGCTGGGCCTTGCGCTGGAAGTGCTCTTACCGATGCACTTGATATTGTCTTGGGAAGCCCTACTAAGGTTATTGGGCCAACTCTAAAGCTTAAAGCCTCTAGGTTCTAGAGGAAATTGTCCCTGCCTGGTAGTGCAAAAATCCAAAAATTAAACGAGAAACAATAATTAGTAAACAATTAAAAGTGACAGAGTATTGATGCATTCTTGATCATCAGAAGTACTAGTACTATTAATATTTGGAAAATGTCCCTAGCTTGATGATGACGATGATTCCAGTACTGCAAGATCATTGACGACAACGTTGTTTTCAAAATTTTCCGGATTTGGGTGCTTCAAACTATGAGGTTTGTAATATTTATTGAAATGAAGATTACAAAGAATTATGAGGAAGCAGGCGGCTGCATAGATGGAATAGGCAGTGCATTTGAACCAGAGAGGAAAAGGGATGGTGATGGATATGAGGAAGGCAGTGAATCCGAAAAAGAGGCCAAAATTGTGGAAGAGGTAGGAGATTGATATGCCTGCAGGACAGTAGTTGAAGTGAACAAATTTGCTGACCAAGATACAAGTGAAGGCAAGTAAGACAGTGAGTCCAAGAAAGTAGAAGTTCAGAGGGAGCTCATGAGAGTCGTGAAGTTGGAGGGGCAGAAGGGCAAGTCCAATTGCAGCTGTGAAACAAAACACCACAATTATCTTTGCCCAATCTAACTTGTTCTTGTTGTTCCTCCTCCTATCTCTATAAGAATAAGCTGCTGCTGCTTCTGGTACTTGTAGTGCGGCTTCGGGGTCATCAAGATTAGGGCCATAATCATCATGATCAAGCGGACTAATTATAAGAAATTTGACTAGTTGTAGGATCTTTGTAGTAATTGCAATGAGAAGAGGCTTTAAGTAGTGATCATAAACAGTATTAATAATAACATGCTTCATTTTATTAAGCGCACTCGGAGATGGATAGAGAGAGATGTGTATATATAGAGATAGAGAGAGACACTGAGGTTGGTTTTGAGACAACCGTTAGTGCAGGTATATATATAAATATAAGAGGGAATGCGAGAGGAATTAGGAACTTCCTGGTAATTACCTGAGGAAAATTTTTTGTTTTGGAAATTCATAGAGGGTTTCACAGACACGTAAAGGTATAAAAAGCTTTAGTAAAAAGCGGCCATTGCGTCAGAGTCTCCCTTTGAATTCAAGAGAGTATACAGTGTAGTTTGAGATTGATGTTCTTAATCTTCTTTACAATATCGACAAAAGATTGATACTATATAAGAAAATATTTGTCTCCTTTTTTGGCTAATCAAGGTTGACATTTTGTGTTATTTATGAAATTTGTTTGGGTCTATATATAAGTCTGAAATTTGAAGGAAGAAAGAATAACTCCTTATGCCAACGAAGATTTGTTCAGTTAATAAAGTTCCTACACTATGTGTAGCCCCACCAGTATTCGAGAAAGTAGAAATAATAAGGGGGTTTCACTAAAACACCCAAAATGAGGGCTGATTTATAATAATCTAAAATAATATTTATTGACGTGAATATTACAAAGTGCTATGAGGAAGCGGGCAGCAACATAGATGGAATAGGCAGCACATTTGAACCAGAGAGTAAAAGGGATGGTGATGAACATGAGGAAGGCAGAGAAGGTGTGAAGCTAACACTAGGAGCGACATTAAATCATCTATTCAATCGACAAAAGAGATTTATTTATTAGTGAAGGTGTGAAGCTGACACTTTAGTAGGTAATGGGTTTTGGTATATATAATATGGCTTGACTTCTGTCATCTTCAAACTTGACCTGTATAAATATTTTAATTAACACAAACTGTCTGTTTCCATTTACTTTTCTTTTTTTATTATATAGAAATTCACTTACTAGTTACTAGCCTCTCTGCACGCGCTTTTGCGCCTGCAAGAGGCTTTTTTTAAAAAAATTTAAATTTATTTTAGAATTTAAAAAGATAATGAGCAGTTGTGTTCCATAAAAATAGGATCCACTATCTGAATTTTTATTTTATTTTTATTTTTTTAAATATGAAAAAGTGTAAATTTACCATATTATCCTCATTTAATTAATAATTTCAATTCTTAGTGTTTGCATTAACCAAGGGCATTTTATGGTATTTTGAATGTTTCACCATTCTCTGCCTTTTTTTTTTGGATGAGATCCAAGGGTGTCCATCGCCGACAGCAATGACTAATCCCTACCATTCTCTGCCTTTTGCTTTATATATATAGATTAACCTGAAAGACTAAAGTAATTCAACTTTTGGATATTTGTCCGGACCTCTTTCAATGCACGCGGACTTTGTATATAAATACTTAACAACAAGTCATTGATAAAAAAAATTGTACTTGTTTTCTTTTATTTTAAAGCATCATTGATTTTTAAAGGAAAATCATCATCAGATTTTCTGTTAAATCGGTGACGTGGCAAATAGGATACTCACACTTATGCTGATGTGTTAAAAAAATAATAAAGATTACTTTAAAATAAATATAAAATAATATTTTTAAAACTACAAAAGACAAAAGTAAGGAAAAAACTGGGCTACTTAAGATTGAGGAGGAGCTCCTCTTTACAACTAATGTGGTTTTTACATGTGTCAAATTATTTAATTATCTTTTTTCCTTTTTTTGTTGAAATTTTGTCAATATGACTGGAATTTAACAAGTGAATTTTCATTCCGAATTTTTTTTTATTGGAATTGGATTCTCCTAATTCTTATCTATTTCGTCAGAAAATAAGGCATATTCCAATCCAATGTGTGTCACTCAAAATTATTATTATTATTTAAAAAAATATTTTGTTAATAATTATTATACGAATTTTAGAGCATCTTAAAATAATTGGGCCTGGGCTTTATTTTTATTTTTTTCGTGAGACACTGACCTTGGGCTTTTTCTTTGCCTTCTGAGAGAGAGGAACATTGGATTTGGGCAAGTCATATTTTGACAATTTCAACTGGGTTAAAATAGATTGCAAACCATTAGTGTGCCAGCAGAGGACCGAAATCACAAGGGATAAAACTACACGAAATTATATTTGCACTCAAGGATATACTTTAGACACCCATGTCCTAAATTTTTAATCCAGAGTTTTCCATTTTCCCATTTTTATTCACTTTTAACACTATGTATGATGTGAAATTCGTTGCATGACAAACATTAATCAAGAAATTATACAAAATAATATTTATTAATAGGTAATCATACAAACAGGAAGACATATCCTTGTGGAATTTCATCCAGATCAAGCTACTACTCAACTTTTACAAACATAAAAGGCACTTCCTCTCTCTCTCTCTCTCTCTCTCTCTCTCTCTCTCTCCAATATATCTCTTCTTCTTCTCTCTCTCTCTCTCTCCCCCTTTATTTTATTTGCTGGCTGGCTAGCTAGCTATATATACCCCAAAATTAATATTAATTATAGAAGTGATAGCAAAATATGACTACAAGGCCTGAGGCCACATAGATGACAGATGCAGTACATTTAAACCAGAAAGGAAAAGGTATTGTAATGGAAATGAAGAAGGCGGTGACTCCGAAAAAGACCCCAAAGAAATGGAAGAGATGAAGTGTTATTCTTGGACATTTGGAGTGCTGAACAAATTTGCTTACCATGATGCACGCAAAGGCGAGTAGGACTGCCAGTCCGAGAAAGGAAAAGCTTAGAGGGAGCTTGCTGGGGTGAACTTGGGTGTGTATGAGAGCCATGGCAACTCCTGTTGACAAGCAATACACCACAACAATCTTTGCCCAATCCAAGTTCCTAGCTGCTGCTGCTGGAGCTTGAGCTTCTAGGTCACCGGGATCATGAAGACGGCTCACAATGGATTTTATTTTCTGGAGCAGTGAAAGAAAAGAGGCCTTCAGGGACTGATAAGAAGCAGTGCAAGTATTCGGATTCCTCATTTTTTTCTGCACTCGCTCTTATGTTGGGGGGTGGGGTGGGGTGGTGTGTGTTTGTGTTTGAGGGGGGGATTCGCATTTCTCTTATATTGGGGGGGGGGGGGGGGGGGATAGAGAAGGGTGTGGTTTTTTTTAGTTTATGTTTTATTTATTTTATTTAAACTATAAAACATTTGTTAATTCTAAACAATTTTTGTAATTAAAAATTTTTTTAACACTTACATTGGTGATATGTCATGTCTTAAACGGTTAGATAATTTAAATGGTTTAGGTATCGTGAAATGTGAGTAAATGTAGAGGCTCAAAATTGATAATAATAATAAAAAGAAGAAATAGTGCAAGTATTGCTCTTTTTTTTCTACGTGCGCTAGTTGTGGATGTAGGGGGGGGGAGGACTTGTGGGAGAGGACTTGTGAGGAGAAGACTTGTTTGTGGTTTGATTGGGGGGAGGGTGGGGGGTAATTTCCATCGTCCATTTTTTGGATATATGGGGGGGGAGGGGGGTGGTGTTTTATTTCCAGTTTTTCCATTTTTGGGTTTTTTGGGGTGGGGGTCGGCGGGCGGGGGGCGATGAGAAAGAGAGGACTTGTTTGTGGTTTGATCTTTCCGTTTTGGGAAACTGGAGGGGTGGGGTGTTTTATTTCCCTTTTTGGTTTAGCGGGGGACAATGGGAAAGGGAGGACTTGGGCTTTCACTAGATTCTTTCTCCAATTGAGAAGGGAGGACTTGTGGGAGAGGACTTGTGAGGAGAAGACTTGTTTGTGGTTTGATTGGGGGGAGGGTGGGGGGTAATTTCCATCGTCCATTTTTTGGATATATGGGGGGGGAGGGGGGTGGTGTTTTATTTCCAGTTTTTCCATTTTTGGGTTTTTTGGGGTGGGGGTTGGAGGGGCGGGGGGCGATGGGAAAGAGAGGACTTGTTTGTGGTTTGATCTTTCCGTTTTGGGAAACTGGACGGGTGGGGTTTGTGCAGCTGTTATTATCATCATCGTGTCTTTGTGCAGCTGTTAAAAAATGTCTGTAACACTCAAAATACGTATTTTTATTTTTCTGTAATACATTCATTTATTTGAAATATTAAAAACAGAAAATGTTGTTCCCTTTTACCGACTTATGCAAAAACAAAAAAGACGAAAACATTCCACAGCGTGGAATTCAAGATTGAGTATACAAAACAGTAGGAGTGACGTTAAATCATTTTTTTATTGAAATTGGACTCCCCTTATTTTGATCCATTCCGTTGGAAAATAAGGCATATTCCAATCCCATGGGTGTCACTCAAACTTTTTTTTAAAAAAAAAATATAAAAAACTATTTTTTTCAATAATTATTATACGAATTTTAGAGCCTCTTAAAAGAATTGGACCTGGGCTTTTTATTTTTTATTTTTTGTGAGACACAGACCTTGGGCTATTTCTTTGCCTTCTGAGAGAGGAACACTGGGTTTGGGCAAGTCATATTTTGACAATTTTAACTGGGTTAAAAATAGATTGCAACCATTACTGTGCCGGCAGAGGACCAAAATCACAAGGGATAAAACTATACGAAATTATATTTGCACTTAAGGATATACTTTAGACACCCATGTCCTAAATTTTTAATCCAGAGTTTTCCATTTTCCCATTTTTATTCACTTTTAACACTATGTATGATGTGGAATTCGTTGCATGACAATCATTAATCAAGAAATTATACAAAATACTATTTATTAATAGGAAATCATACAAACAGGAAGACATATCCTTGTGGAATTTCATGCAGATATATCAAGCTACTACTCTACTTTTACAAACATAAAAGTCACTGAAGTTGCAGTGGTGCAGTCTAATATATCTCTTCTTCTCTCTCTCTCTCTCTCTCTCCCCTTTATTTTATTTGCTGGCTGGCTAGCTAGCTATATATACCCCGACATTAATATTAATTATAGAAGTGATTGCAAAATATGACTACAAGGCCTGAGGCCACATAGATGACAGATGCAGTACATTTAAACCAGAGAGGAAAAGGGATTGTAATGGAAATGAAGAAGGCGGTGACTCCGAAAAAGACCCCAAAGAAATGGAAGAGATGAAGTGTTTTTCTTGGACATTTGGAGTGCTGAACAAATTTGCTTACCATGATGCGCGCAAAGGCGAGTAGGACTGCCAGTCCGAGAAAGGAAAAGCTTAGAGGGAGCTTGCTGGGGTGAACTTGGGTGCGTATGAGAGCCATGGTAACTCCTGTTGACAAGCAATACACCACAACAATCTTTGCCCAATCCAAGTTCCTAGCTGCTGCTGCCGTTGTTGTTGCAGATGGTTGTGGTTGGGCAGCTGGAGCTGGAGCTTCTGGGTCATCGAGATCATCAAGACAGCACACAATGAGTATTATTTTCTGGAGCAGTAAATGGAAGGAGGCCTTTAGGGACTGATAATAATAATAAAAAGAAGAAGCAGTGCAAGTATTGCTCATTTTTTTCTGCATGCGCTGTCTGTGTATGTAGGTGAAACCGACGACGGTGACCTTGATCTAGCTAGCTTGAGAGGTCAATGGAAAAGATCGGAGCAGATTAATTAAGGGTATTGATATTGAATGTCCTCAGGGAGAGAGTAGTGAGACTGCCAGATTGAATTTGGCTAGCTTGAGAACTCAATGGAAAAGATGGGAGCATATTTAAGGGATTCCAAAACATAACTCTAGTTAAGTTAAGACCGATGACCATCAAGGACTCTTTGTTAACTCAAGTTAAGTTAAGACCGACCAACTAAAAGTAAAACTGAAAAAGACCTTTGGCGTTCAACTATTGCTAGGGTTTTTGTTCAATACTTTGATGTATCAGTTCAATTATTGCTAGGGTTTTGCTAGGGTTTTTCTCTTTTCAAAATATACGATGGAGTTCATATGATATGACGCGGTTACGATGTTATTATCTTCCACGTGGGGGTTTCAACTATTGCGAGTGCGAGATTGAATTTGGCTTGCTTTCACTATTTCCATGAGAGGACAAAATATAGGGTTCAGATAACCTACTTAACTCGAGGTTAAGACTTTGTTTGGCTACTAACTCATGTCAACACTCTTATTCTCATCCACGTATGCCCTTCTTTTTATAACTCGGGTAAACACCAACTAAAGTAAGGATGATTTGGCTACGTTCTACTACTTTTTGGCTAGTATATATTTTTGGCAACTACACTATTGATTAGTTAACTAAAGTTAAGTTAAGACTTGAAGGCGTTGGTCAAGTTGGGGGTTGAACTTTTGATTTGTTAACTCAAGTTAAGTTAAGACTTAAAAAAAGTCATCGGGGCTGTACCGCAGTGGTCAAGTTGTCCATTTTCCTTCACGCCTCACTCACACCCCCAAAAAGCTGTCCTTTTCCTTCCCCTCACTCACCCCCCAAAAGCTGCCGTTTCCTTCGCCCCTCACTCCAAACATTTGCATCTTGTATATGCTGTATCTGACTTGCATGACTTAATATGACAGATGACCCCTTCTCAGAGCAAGTCCAGCAGTGGGGTTTGGACTGAGGCAAGGGGGGGTTTGGGACAAAAAGGGCCTCCAGCAGCAAGGTTTGGCCCGAGTTGGTGGTGGGGTCTACAAAGTCGGGCTGGCCCGAGGGCAGGTCCAGCCCCAGGTCCAAAACTCGGGGTGCTGACGTCAGCGATGACGTCAGCAACAAAAAAAAATTAAAAAAATCGAAAAAAATCGAAAAAAAAACAAAAAATTTCAAATTTTTTTTAAATAAATACTTAGTCATATTTTTCACTTCCCACACCAAAAATCTTTAAAAAAAATATTGTCCAAATTAATTGTTTAGGTAAACAAATATGTAAAAAAAACAAAAAAATGAATAGAATTTGCCCTAAACTAGGGCAATTGCTGGAAACCAACATTGCTTTTTGCAAGGGCAGCCACTATTCACGTGAATAGTGGCTGCCCTAGCACCCCCCCTTGCCATGGCTAAGGGCAACTGGTGGAATTGCTCTCACATTTAAGTTCTAACTAAACTACTGTTGTTGATGTTTTAACTTCCTTACTTTTTCTTTCCTTTTGTTTTCTAACCCATCCATGTTATTTGATTTTCTTTTCAAGGCCAACTTTTTTTTTTCTTCTTTAGAATTTTTTACTCATTGAATTTACTTAGTTACCAACTAGACAAAAATCTCTCTTAGTAGGTATTTTATTACACTCTTTTACAAAATTCCAAGCTTCGTCATGCCGGGCTCGAGCTATATTGGAAGCAAGGGTATGAAATTTCCCCTATATGAATAGTTTATATCCATGAGTTAATATTGCATTCCCAATTGTGCATTTGCCAAACATGGGAATATAATTTCTTACCCATTTCTAAGGTCCTAAACATTCAATAAAATGAAGCGATCACTATTACTATTTGGGGCTGGGGGGCGAGGGGGCGAGGGGGCTCAAATTACATACATCATGGGGATTCGATCTGGTGCCATGTGGTGGGGGATACTGGGGTGGAACCCCATTTTGGCAGCCTTAAGGATATTCTTTAGACGCCCATGTTCTGAATTCTAGTCCAAACAACGTTTTCCATTCTTCTGAAATTTTTTATTTTTTTAAAAGGAAACCCCACCCCTCTATTCTCACAAGTATAAAGCCCAACACGAACACCAACTAACAACAATCTAACATTAAAAATTAATTAGTTAACAGCAGCAAGGGAGCATCCCAAAGACATGGAGACCTCTAAAAGCTCAGTGATCCCAAAAGAAAGATATATTACTCTTTACCAATTAGTTATATATATAAAGTCAGGATCGGTGAACACACAAAAAACCATAAATTTATACACATATTTTTAACCTTTATATTAAAGTAATTTTAATAGCTGAGATTGCATTTAAAAAGAAATCAATATACTCTCAATGATCAATACACCTTGGAAATAACCGTTCTCTTTCCTCTCTCAAAAATTTCGAAGGAGAAACCTTTGGTTTAATCTGCTCTCAAAATAAAAATAAAAACCCTTTTCAGCATTTCCATTTGAGCTGTAGGAGGATGAACATGCTAAAATATGAAACCTAATATGAGAATATTTGTTTGCGGGAATTTTATGTGTATTATTCTCCTTGTAGGAGGTCATATTTATAATACAATGAAACCTAAATGGGCAAGTAAATAATAAATTCCTAAATCTATTTACAGTAGGAAATCAAGAATTAAAGTTAATAAATTACAATTATAATAGGAATTCTTGGTATGTAAGGAAAGTAAGTTAATAGTCCACAAGTCACGCCAACACTCCCCCTCATGTTGGTGCATAGATGTCGCTAATGCCTAACTGGTCCAGTTAATTGTGGAACGCTTTACTGGAAATTGCCTTTGTCAAAATATCCGCCAATTGATCCTCGGACTTTACGAAAGGAAACTAAATTACTTTAACTTGGGCTATTTTACGAAATGAAACTATTTTTTTAATAATTATTATACGAATTTTAGAGCCTCTAAAAAGAATTGGACCTGGGTTTTTTTTTTTTTTTTTTGGTGAGACACAGACCTTGGGCTATTTCTTTGCCTTCTGACAGAGGAACATTGGGTTTGGGCAAGTCATATTTTGACAATGTCAACTGGGTTAAAATAGATTGCCACCATTAGTGTGCCGGCAGAGGACCAAAATCACAAGGGATAAAACTATACGAAATTATATTTGCACTCAAGGATATACTTTAGACACCCATGTCCTAAATTTTTAATCCAGAGTTTTCCATTTTCTCATTTTTATTCACTATTAACACTATGTATGATGTGGAATTCGTTGCATGACAAACATTAATCAAGAAATTATACAAAATAATATTTATTAATAGGAAATCATACGAACAGGAAGACATATCGTTGTGGAATTTCATGCAGATATATCAAGCTACTACTCTCTCTCTCTCTCTCTCAATCTCTCAACATAATATTAATTATAGAAGTAATTGCAAAATATGACTAAAAGCCTAAGGCCACATAGATGACAGATGCAGTACATTTAAACCAAAGAGGAAAAGGGATTGTAATGGAAATGAAGAAGGCGGTGACTCCGAAAAAGACCACAAAGAAATGGAAGAGATGAAGTGTTATTCTTGGACATTTGGAGTGCTGAACAAATTTGCTTACCATGATGCACGCAAAGGCGAGTAGGACTGCCAGTCCGAGAAAGAAAAAGCTTAGAGGGAGCTTGCTGGGGTGAACTTGGGTGTGTATGAGAGCCATGGCAACTCCTGTTGACAAGCAATACACCACAACAATCTTTGCCCAATCCAAGTTCCTAGCTGCTGCTGCCGCTGTTGTTGTTGCAGATGGTTGTGGTTGGGCAGCTGGAGCTGGAGCTTCTGGGTCATCGAGATTATCAAGACGGCTCACAATAAATATTATTTTTTGGAGCAGTAAATGGAAAGAGGCCTTTAGGGACTGATAAGAAGCAGTGCAAGTATTCCTCATTTTTTTCTGCACGCGCTAGCTGCGGATGTAGGTGAAACCGACGACAGTGACCTACAGAGAGAGTAGTGAGACTGCGAGATTGAATTTGGCTTTGCTTTCACTAATTCCTTGAGAGTTGAGAGAGGACACAATATATAGAGTTTCATATGAAACATGCTTGGTTTCCTAAATTCTTTCCTAAATTCTTTCTCCAATCTACTCTCTAAATGTGCTACTGTGTAAGTGTCGCTTTACTGCGTAAATGTGCTTTGTTGTCTGAATGTGCTACCTTTGTTGTCTTACCTTTGTTGTCTGAATGTGCTACCTTTGTTGTTTGAATGTGATAAGGGTCATTTCATCCAATTAGATACTACCAACAAAGTGTTGCTGATAGGCCGTGAGGCTCTGTTCTACTCTGTTCCAATTTTACATTGTCAAGACTCTGATACCATGTTAAATTTGAGAGAGATAGGTCAGCGACCTACTACTAGTAACATTGATATTGTCAGTAACTTACCCACCTACAGAGTCTAGTATGTGTGAGTTTTTATCACAAAAGGCCTTGGTGTTATTAAGAGTTGAACCACTTATTCTAAGTTGTACTTTATTTAATCAAGTTTCCGATGTGGAACTTTATATTCTTCAACATTTGATGTTTTAACTTCCTCACTTTTCCTAACTGTTGTCATGTTATTTGCCAAACTCTTTTTTCTTTATAATTCTTTACTTATTGAATTTACTTAGTTACCAACTAGACAAAAATCTCCCTCAGTAGATATTTTCTGGGATCCCGAGCCTTTAGGGACTGATAATAATAATAAAAAGAAGCAGTGCAAGTATTACTCTTTTTTTTTTTTCTGCAATGGAAAGAGGCCTTGATCTAGCTAGCTTGAGAGCTCAATGCAAAATATCGGAGCAAATTAAGGGTATTGATATTGAATTTCCTCAGGTAGAGAGTAGTGAGACTGCTAGATTGAATTCGGGTAGCTCCATATATTGAGACGGGGTGGTCCGGGGGGTGGGGTCGGGGTATTCCGTCTCTGCAAAAAGAAGTCGAAGTCCATTCATTTGGGGGCAAGGTCTAAAATATCGATGATATCGGAAAAATCGGTAGTCCAAAAATACGGAAATTTCGGTGGAAATATCGGGATATTATCGATATCGATAAAAATTGAATAAAAATCACGAAAATTGTAAGAAAAACTTGGAAATTTTTATTGAAACTTTGGATAATGTTTATTTAATCAATTATATATTAGTTTATCACAAAAAATTAGAAGGAAATGCATTGCATGATGGATTTAACTGATTTAAGTTGATTATACAGCGAGCTGGCAAACACTGTAAGTGTAAAAAATATGTAGTAATTAATGAAAAAAAATTAAACACACCATAATCATTTATATATAATGATTTATTATAATATTTTATACTTTATACATTGTATGGTAAGATACATGAGTGACTTAGTACCACATAGAGTTCCTATGAGGTTTAAATTTTTCACTATCTTCATCATCTCTATGTGTAGAGTAAGTGTATTGTGAAAAGTAGTCATCAAATGATAAATCCCCAAAATAGTTTTGCATATAATTGTTAACATGCCACCCATATAAATATAAATATTTTAGCATATTATCACAAAAACATAAGTGATATGATGGTTAAGGTGTTGGAGGAGTAAAATGGGAGGGGTTCAAATACCCTTTGTGTTTTTTTTCTCCATTTTTTTCCATTTTTTTTATTTTTATTTTTATTTTTCTTTTTTCCCTTTACATCGATATTTTCGATATTTTAGCAATATTACACTGATATTTTGACAAAATATTGCTGAAGTGTGAGCGAAATTATCGACATCGATATTTTCCGATATTATCGTCGATATTTATACGATATGTACATGGATATGTTTCGAAATATTCGTGATTTGAAACAATCGTAATATCCTCGATATTTCGTCGATATTATCGATATTTCATACTATGTTTGGGGGTATTTCTATTTTTGTGGTCCTTTTCGGGGTATTGGGGGGGTCCTTTTCAATTCATTGGGGTCGGGGGGTTGGGGTATTCCGTCTTTGCAAATAAACAGTAACTCAAGTAAAGACTATTATTTTGATTTTTGACCTAGCCACTCTCTCTTCCTAGGAAAGAAAACCCAAGGCTTGGAGAATAGCCGCCACCCCCCTTTGGGGGTGGGTGACCTCCTTTTGCTCTCCCCCCTCCTTCCCCCTCTCCCCTGCAGGTCTTGCCCCTCCCCTCTCCTCTCGCCCCTCTTGCCCCTCTCTCATTTCCTTCCTTTGTTTCTCGTCCTCTCTTTCCCTCCCTCAAGTTTTCTTCCTCACCTTTTTCTTTTGTTGTGACTTTGGTTTTTTTTTTTTTAATTTTGCAGGGAGTGTGTGGTTGGGTGTGGGTGAATTCGTTGTTCTGCTCCTATTCTGGATCTACTTTGTCTGGGGATTGCCTCTGTGTTGTGGCTTGGGTGGTTTCCCCTGTGGCTGCCACTGTTGGTTTATTGTTTCCGTTGTTGTGTCGCTGGCGGTTTTTTTTTGCTTTGTTTGTTTCTTTTGCATATTTGAGATTGACTCATGCTGAAAAACTATTTCAGATCTGTGATTCACCTCTATCTGTGATTTGGTGGCAAACGGAGCGACCAAGCGTGCTGTGCGATTCTCTTAAGCCTTTTGTGCTGCTTTTGTTGTCAACCCGTTTGTGGTATTGATCAATATTCTCTTCTAGTTTTTACTTGTAAGAGCCTCTAATGCTTGATATGCATTTTCTCCTCTTGCCACTGGTGGTTATTTCTCGGCACCTTCCCTTCACCGCCATCTTTAGCGCCTCGACCACACGAGGGTCTCCTCTCCTTGGTGACTCTTATGCAATTGGGGTTGCTTTTAAAGTGCTTATGTCACTTATTGCTTGGATTATGGTAGCGCTCTTTGTAGCTTTGGTGGCTTGTCCACCACCATTTTCTGTCTCGAGCATTGGTTACTGGTTCCTCTCCGGTGGGTGTGGGCTTGTGTTGATTATGCTGTTTGGTTATGAGTGGTGTGGTATTTCCCTGTTCTGTATTCACTGTCTTTTGTGTGCACTTTGCTTTTCTGGGCTTTATGTCCTCTTCAAGTTTTATGATGTAGTAGGTTTTATGCCTTCTTGTGTTGCAGTTTGTCGAATTCCTTTGTGGAGCTCACTTTGTTGTAACCGGCTTTTGCCTTCTATCTAATAAAATTTGATTCCGAACAAAAAAAAGAAAAAAGTAAAAACGATTTGCCTACTACGTTTTGGCTAGAATGATTTTTTTGGATTCCCCCAAAATGCTGTCCTTTTCCTTTACCCCGAAAGAAAACTCAAGTGTATTTTCATGTGCTGTATATGATACATGATACATTTGCATGTTGTATATGCTATATCTTAACTTCCTTACTGTTTCTTACCATTGTTTTCTAACCCATCCATGTTATTTGATTTTCTTTTCAAGCCCAACTTGTTTTTCTTCTTTATAATTCTTTACTTAGTTACCAACTAGATGAAAATCCAAGCTTCGTCATGCAAGGTTCGAGCCATATTGAAAGCAAGGGTATGAAATTTCTCCTATATGGCAAGGTCATATTCATGAATTAGTATTGCATTCCCAATTGTGCATTTGCCAAACATGGGAATATAATTTCTTACCCATTTCTAAGGTCCTAAACATTCAATAAAATGAGCCTTAAGGATATTCTTATTTTTTTATAATGAAGCGATCACTATTACTATGGGGGGCGAGGGGGCTCAAATAACATCATGGGGATTTTATCTGGTGCCATGCGGTGGGGGATACTGGGATGGAACCCCATTTTGGCAGCCTTAAGGATATTCTCTAGATTTCCATGTTCTGAATTCTAGTCCAAACAACGTTTTCCATGCTTCTGAATTATTATTATTTTTTTAAAGGAAACCCCACTCCTCTATTCTCACAAGTATAAAGCCCAACACGAACATTAACTGACAACAATATAACATTGAAAATTAACTAGTTAAACAGCAGCAAGGGAGCATCCCAAATATATGGAGACCTCTAAAGGCTTAGTGATCGCAAAAGAAACATATATTACTCTTTACCAATTAGTTATTCAAGAATTTTTGAAAGTTTACCCTTGATTGAGAGCCCTCCCACTGTGTATATATATAACATAAATTAAAAAGTTTGCAACATTAAACAAAACTAAGATGTGACTGCGAGTAAGTCATAAAAAAGTTTTCAAAAGTGAAAAAACAAAAAAGAAAAACCAATTGCCAAGCTAGCTCTATAACAACACTCTTCAGAACAAACATATAGCATGCCCAAAAAACAGCGATGAAATTTAAATTTAGAGGTCAAATCATGAATGATATTTGAAGATCAAAACTATAGTTGAATGAGGTGGGATTTGTGTCATAGTAAGTAATGGTGGAGCCAAGAATCCTATGAAGGAAGCTAACCTAATAGCTAGGGTCATAGACTCACCTTATAGCTATTTCGATTGAAAAAAAAAAGGCCACAAGAAAACTTAAGAATGTATCATGTATTTTCATTTGCTGTTGTGGTAGAAAAATTACAAGTTTTAGAGACAAGAAGGTTAATAGAAAGATCAAATCAAGTAAAAAACACACAAATAAGGTAAATTCAAATTATGATGAGGAGATGAGGATGGTCAATTGTGTAATATAGAGATCAAATATGATGAGCAGTTTTTTTTGGGTAGGACTAGGCCTGGGCGCGGATCGGTTTGGAACGGTAGAGGGCTATTCTGTTAACCAAACCAAAGACTTTGGTAGACTATTTTCTCTTTCGTTAACCAAACTAAAGACTTCGGTAGACTTCGGATTGGTTAACCTAACATTCGGTTCGGAACGGGTCAGTAGGTCGGTACTACCGTAATAAAAACATACTAATAAAAATATAATTTATAATACTTTCACATAACATAAGTTCTTGAACAAATACACCAAATTATCCTTTTAAAATATAAAAATCTAATAACCTAATTCAATATGTACTCAAGATGTATTGGGAGCCACTTGTTTTTGTTGTTTGAACTTTTGAGTGTTCTTTTTATTGAATTCTCTACATTTATGTAAATGATTTTGACATTTGTTCCGCGCTGGGTTCTTTATTTTTTCATGCTAAATCCAACCATATAAAGAACATAAAATTTGGATCAACAGTTGGAAAGTTACAAGTAAAAAACAAGACAAAGGTCGAAACTGGAAAACATAGGAAGTTCATAAATTCCTCTATGACCAAAAAGTGCTACAGTACTCGGATAAGTGATACAATGGTAATAAAACAGTGATACAATGGTGATAAAGTAGTGACACAATGGTGATAAAGAAGTGATACAGTAGTGATAAAAGAGTGATACAAAATGCTGATTGTATTTACCTTTGGTTTTTTGTTTTGTATTTAAATAATAAAATAAGTATAAATATCGGATCGGTACGGGTTTCCGTCGGGTTAGGAATTTTGTTTCCGTTAACCAAACCAAACATTTCGGTACGGATCGGATCGGAATAATTAAACCGTCAGGTTAGGAATTTTGTTTCCGTTAACCAAACCGTCGGTACGGTACGGTTGGTACGCGGATAATTCGGATGAGATGTCCACCCCTAGATAGGACTATGATGAGAAGTTGAGAACGGTCAGTTGATGATCGCCAATAGCATGCCATGAATTCCTCAAATCTTCAACCCAAAAATAAAAATAAAACTCCTCAAATTAAACAAGCAGGGGAAAGGAAGGAAGGAGGAGAAAGTCTTACTAAACCTCTTGATTGATATTTTAACAAGTTTCTTCTTGTTGTATGCTCATATACGTCATGTATATCGTGCACACATTCAATACGTTGTCATTTGTGCCACGAGAATTGCATTGAGCACATGACATTTTCCATACTTTTTTTTTAAGGTCGAAGCAAAAGTTTAATAATCATTTGAAGTATTGAAAATGTAATATTCTAAATTACTCCAATATATATAAAAAAGGGATTAAATTCGGGAGTAAAAAAACGCACACAATTTTAACTCGAGTAGAGTGGGTAGCACATTCACTCTAACAAACTTGACTCAGCTCATATATGCAAATATCTTCCAACTTTTAAGTAGATAATTTAGGACTAAATAGCTTCATTGGCAAAGGAAAATTAAGGTTTAATCTGCCAAGAATTTACTTATTTTCTTCTTTTTCTAGACACTTGGTGAGTTCACCAATTTGACGATTGTCCGTTTTGTCCTACCACACGGTCCACACCCAAAACGAAACCCTCCTTTCTCATTTGGTTTCTCTGTTTTCCCGCATCATCCTACAGTTGGACTCGGCGCTTCTGCCTCTCTCTCTCTCTCTCTCTCTCTCTCTTGCCCTCTCTACCAAACCCTAACCCCCAAATGTCAACCTCTGCAATCAAACCGTAATTATCTCCAATCGAACCTCACCCCGACCCAATTCACCTCCGATTTCCTCTAATTCCACTCTTCCCCGACCGATTTATTCAAATTTCAGCCATGCCCAAGACTCTCAAAGCTTCGCGGGATTAATATAATGATCGAATCGTTGAAGCACCGTACGAATTCATTTTATGGGTTTGAGCAATGCCGGAGCTTCGCAGAGGAGTCCGCCGAGGCCGCGCTAGGGTAGCTCACAAGCCGTCGGACCTACCGCCGCCCTCGCGGAGGACCCGTGCCACGGTCGCCCGAGAAGTCGCTGAGGCCGTGGTGAGGCCGAGGACAAGGTTGGCAGTGAGAAAATTGAAAGAAGAGGAGAAGCAGGAGCCGGAGCCGGAGCCGGAGCCGGAGAAGGAAGACCGTGTGATTGTGATATCGGAGAAGGACTCCGATTCTGAGGGCAAAAAGGGAAAAGAAATAGTCGAGGAAGATAAGAAAGCTGTGATGGCTGACGATAGTGGTGGCTTGAGTGCTAATAAGGCTGCTGGGCAAGAAGAAGAGGGCAGTACTGCGCCTTTTCCTGAAAAGGTACGGGTAGTTTCTCGCTATTTTGATGCTTTTGGTGGTGTTATTTTGTGTATTCTTATTTTATTTCAGCTGGGAACTTGGGGTGGTGTTGCTGCTGATGAAATGTGTTTACTTTTTTTCACTGTTCTTTAATTGTTCAGGTAGTAGGCTATATTTATTTATGTTGGAAGCATTTCTTGTGTTTCCTTGTAAGAATGAGGTCCTAATCAGTAAGTTTCCTTTAAGGGATCCAGTAAAGCGGTCATTTTTAATTTTATAGATGTTTTCTATGTTGGGTGCATGCATTTCTGTGTATATATATACCCAATTTTTTATCTTGTTCTTCAACTAAGCGGGTCACTTTAACTGAATGAAATCACTGGAGTGGATTTACTTAATGATGGTAGTCTTTAAATGAATGCTTTGGGTTGGTGTAACTTAAATGATGAATTTTGTTGTAACAATTTTAAATTTCATAATAAAAAGAAAGAGATTCTGTTTCAACTTCGGTATGTTTATTTTAATGGTGATATATGTTCTGGAAAATTTCCAAATTTCCACTTTCTAAGGTTCAAGTAGGAGGGTCGCCACTCTATAAGGTAGAGAGGAAGCTGGGCAAAGGTGGCTTTGGCCAGGTGTTTGTTGGTCGTCGTGTTACGGGTGGAGTTGATCGCACAAGCGGCCCTGGTGCTATTGAGGTAAGTTCATATTTTCTCATGCTGAAAGAAGGCTGTACTATTCAGAAATTATCTTCTTTTCTTTATCAGTAATTGTCCTTATGAATTTCTTTGCGATTTATGTATTTATCAGGTGGCACTTAAATTCGAGCACAGAAACAGCAAAGGCTGTACTTATGGTCCTCCATATGAGTGGCAAGTTTACAAGTGAGTCTTTTACTTTCTATTAGATTTTTAGTTTTTCCATTGTTTTCTTCCCTGGGTGATGTGCTTAGGTTCATTTATCAGTATCTATACATGTACACTTGCTAATTTGTTTATAAATCGGTCATTTTTTGTTTTTGAACAGCACTCTTGGTGGTAGTCATGGAGTGCCTAAAGTGCACTATAAAGGAAAGCAAGGAGACTATTATGTCATGGTATGAACTGTCCTATCTCTTGTATCAGTAACGGGTTGCAATTTCTTGTTTCCTTGTACCAAATACATTTGTTATTTCCATATATGCAGGTTATGGACATGCTAGGGCCTAGTTTATGGGATGTATGGAATACTTCAGGGCAAGCGTGAGTATTTAAGATTATTTTGCTCTTCATCCAAACATTATCAGTTCGTTTTGCTGTTATCTCGAGATCCGAAACCTGGATATGCCATTTAGGATTCAGCTGAAAAATTCCAGTTTTAAATGTTTTGCTGCTTATTCTGAGGGGTTTGAATAGAGGCACAGCTGAGCAACCTATTTTCAGTCACGATTTTAAGGATTAAATCTTCTAAACTCATACTTAAGATGCTAGAGAGCACTGAAATAAAGTTTGAGTTATTGGATAGTTATGGCTTTGGATTCAGTCTGTGGGTATCTGTTCACAACTGTTTTTGAAGTGGAAGAGCACGCATTTGTTCTTCTATTCTTGGACTTCAATTGTCTGAAAGATTTTTACTTATATTTTTCGTTTATGTTTGAATCCAATGAACACAGGATGTCTGCAGAAATGGTAGCTTGTATAGCTGTTGAGTCTTTATCAATTCTAGAGAAGATGCACTCAAGAGGGTATGTCATGCAGCCTTAGATAATTTTATTCACTTTTTGGTGTTGGTTGTCCCAATCTTGTGGATTAATATGAATACTAAAATTTCATCAATCCTATTGCCTTTTGTTTTTTTCAAAAATAAAATTTTATTATATTTCTAACTTATTTCAAATCATGATTTGTTGACATTAGCTATGTGCATGGAGATGTAAAGCCAGAAAACTTTTTACTTGGTCAGCCATCTACAGCTCAAGAGAAGAAATTGTTTCTTGTTGACCTTGGACTAGGTAAGTTAATTTATTTTCATCTGTAGGGCTTCTCTCCAGTTATTTCATTTACTTCATTTCTTATGTCTTCTTCATTACTTGATTGTGCAGCGACAAAGTGGAAAGACACTAATGGGGGTCATGTTGATTATGATCAACGTCCTGATATGTTTAGGTGAAGTAATATCTGCATTTTTGGGGGTATGGTATTCAGTCTAATTCTTCTATCTTTAGCCCTAAAATATTTTCTGTTTCACCTCCAGAGGAACTGTTCGATATGCTAGTGTTCATGCTCACTTGGGAAGAACTGCTAGTAGAAGAGATGATCTTGAATCTCTTGCTTATACACTCATTTTTCTCCACCGAGGAAGGTTACCATGGCAGGGCTATCAGGTATATAAGAGGGATTAATTTTAGAGTCTGATTTACTCTCCTTTATTGAGATTTATTATGAAATTTGTCTGCACTGTACTTGGTCCTGTTTCAGGGTGATAACAAATCTTTCCTAGTTTGCAAAAAAAAGATGGCAACATCTCCTGAAATGCTGTGCTGCTTCTGCCCCCACCTCTAAGGCAATTTCTTGAGGTTGTGGTGAACATGAAATTTGATGAAGAGCCTAACTATTCAAAGCTAATATCATTGTTTGAGAGTTTGATAGGATCAAATCCTGCTGTAAGGCCAATCAAAATTGATGGCGCTCAGAAGGTATTTCAGTGATATTGTAATATATAAAGCTTTCTTTTGTATGATCATCGGGCTTATAAATTAATTTATTGCGAACTGTTTTAGATTATTAGTCAGGTTGGCCAGAAACGGGGTAGATTGAATATTGAGGAAGATGATGATGGCCAGCCAAGGAAGAAAGTTAGGCTAGGAGTACCTGCCACACAATGGATTCAGTTTACAATGCTCGGATGCCGATGAAACAGAGGTAGAAATTCATTTTGCAACATTGTACTTTTTTTTCAGTCAATATACAGTGTAGTTTCATTCTTTCCTTGCATATCAAAGGGAAAAGTGATTTGAATAAGAATCCCCGACTGTAATTTTCCTCATGGCTTGATCATCTTTTATTACTAGGTATCATTACAATGTTGCTGATGCAAGGTTGGCACAACATGTGGAGAGAGGGATTCAAGACGGTCTGCTTATAAGTTGTGTGTCATCTTGTTCTAATCTCTGGGCACTTATTATGGATGCTGGAACCGGTTTTACAAACCAAGTTTATGAGCTTTCACCCTTCTTCTTGCACAAGGTGGATTCCTGTGCTTGTCTATATTCATATAAGATGTTTACTCAAAAATTGACAGACTGTTTGTTCTGAATGCACAGGAATGGATAATGGAACAATGGGAGAAGAACTATTACATTAGTTCTATTGCTGGTGCTAATAATGGAAGTTCCCTTGTGGTGATGTCAAAAGGTACACTGCTGTAGTGATTAGTTGTGACATTAATCTATTAACTTTAATTGTTTTAATGAGTAAAGTTGCATGACCTATGTGGACCTGTTTATTGTTATGCCAGATTGCATTTTCATATCAGTAAGGTATGCTTTAGCAATATGATATGTGCTCCAAAATTTTGTGTCATATATGATTGCCGAGGAAAAAAATTGGCTTGGAAAGAATGAATGAATCTATTCTTTGCAATGTGTTCTTTTAATGCTATCTTGGTGTAACTTTAATCTGGTCATGCAGTAATCGTTCTTTTCTTTTTCTGGATGCTGTATGGTGTTTGGGTTGGTTCTTCTTAGTTGTTGAGGTCTAGGTTCCCTCTTCCTAAAGTTCCCAGAAAGCTCCAATGGCTGTGGGACATACATGCTGTGGTATTGATCAAGATAACCATGATTCTCTTTTTTCTTACCTCTTAGGGTTCTCCACATTGGTGACTGATGTGTTTGTGTTGGACATTAATGTTTTGAGTCTTTTGACCAAAGGTTGTTATTTGTTTTATATTGATAAGGATTGTAGTTTTTCTTTATGAAGTGGATCTTGTCATTTGTAAACAGAGTAAGATACAGTGGACTTTTGTACCCCAAAAAAAGGAAGAAAAAAGATTTGGATATTTCTAGACAGAATGTGTATGCAAATCCACATCAGTTCAGTTCGTTTTTAATCAGTAGATTAAGAACTGTGACCCTAATTCTGCAGGAACTCAGTATACGCAACAGTCTTACAAAGTAAGTGATTCTTTCCCCTTCAAGTGGATAAATAAGAAGTGGAGAGAAGGATTCATGTGACCTCAATGGCAACTGCTGGGAGCCGGTGGGGTGTTGTTATGTCTCGCAATGCTGGCTTCAGTGATCAGGTAAGCTGTGCCCATCTTATTATTCTCTTCAGGAATGTTAGTGTGTTAATTTGATATTTCCATGCTAGCAGGTTGCAGAGCTGCCTTCTCTTCATTGGCAGTTCAATTTCTCATATGATCATGCTCTTTCTCAACTTTATTCTTCTCATTGCATGATAATATGATATTGTGGATTTTACAAATCATTATAGGCCCCTCCGCCATGTGTAATGTGTTTCTACTTTTGTGTGAAGCCACTGCTCTTTCTCTGAGGGCACAAATAACATTTGTTGCTGTCTTGAAACTCTTTTCAAAAGCTTCATTTAAAACTTGAGTCATAGTATTTGAATCTATGTTGGACGAGTAAGAAGAGGAAAAATTGAATATTTTCAAGGTGTCAAGTGATCTAGTGTGGGCCATTCTAAATAAAACTGATATTTTAGGATATGACTAAAGGCAAGCTAACCAGACATATATTTTCTGTTATTTCCGGGTTGAATTTGACTAGAAATAGTGGCAAATGGGTTGCGTTAGGCATTTTATGGTGCATTCAACCAGATATTATGGCAACGAAATCTGCCAACTTTTTATGTATTTAAAACGTGATCAGTAGCATTTCATGATAGCTAAGGCATGTTGACTTTGCAGTTATTTTTCTTTTCTGGTTTTTGAGTTGGTGTCCACCCTCTCATTTGCCATTGGATTTTCATAGGTTGTGGAGCTGGATTTTCTCTATCCAAGTGAAGGCATCCACAGACGTTGGGATAATGGTTTCCGGATAACATCAACAGCTGCAACTTGGGATCAAGCAGCCCTCATCTTGAGTGTCCCAAGCGCAACCTGGTGATGAAACTCAGGAGACTTTGCGTACATCTCAATTTCTAGCACACATGTGAAGGTATGAAGTTTTTCTTTACAGTGAATGACCTTGACACTCTTTTAACGTCTTTTTTAGACAGAATAATATCAGACTATTGATATACTCACTCTAAATTCTGGTCTACTCTTGCACAGGAAAAATGGGCAAAGAATCTGTATCTTGCTTGTTTGTGCTATGGGCGAACTGTATCTTGATTCCTGTGTTATCGGCAGGAATTTGTAAGTCAATATTTTTAGATTTGGTTATTTTGTTTTCCCCCCTCTCTGGTTTGATAATGATTTGTAAGAAAATATGTTGAACGAGAGGAGTTAGCTGCAGCAGCAGAGATTATGTTGTACGATAAATGTTTTATGAGCCGTATAGTTGGCTTTAATTTGAGATCCCGCCAGTAATTTAAAGTTAAATTATGCAGTGCTCTGTTCCTCATTTGTTCTCTCTCGCGTTTGCACAATGCAAAATGCCCATTGCTAATGCCCCTCTTATCATCGTCATCCGATTCATTCTCTTGAAGTTTTAATCAGATGTATTTAGAAATTGGACAAGTTTTCGAATACATGATATGAAAATGTAACAAAGCTCAGATAAAAACGTACCTTAAGCGAATTTTTGTGGTCGAATCATTCGACTCGAATGTACTTTAGCGTAAAGTGAATCAAAACCAATCCATTTTTGATTTGCTAAATCACTGTTTTGATTGCCTCAAACTAGTACTGTAACTGAATCAAACCAATCCCATTTTGTGACCCGCTTGCTAATGATAACTTATTGTGGGGGTCTTTTTGTTCCAGCAGCCAGAAGAATGGGCTTGGGCTGCTGTGAGAAGAAAGCGAACAAAAAGAACCTCCTGAAGCATGAGTTCAAGAACCAGACTCCCAAAAGAATTTTTAAAAGACTTGCTGAAGCCTTAGAAAAATACGTTTGGGTTCTTTTCACCAACACCCAGAAGAACGCATGAAATTCATTAATGACTTAGCATGAGGAGCTTGTGGCATGGGAGCTGAGCTTTCACAGGTTTAGCAATTTGAGAGAGAGAGAGAGAGAGAGACCAAAGCATGAGTCTCTTGCAGAGAAAACAGGTTTTAGAGTGGGAGATGGGAGAATTAGGATGGCTTCTATCTTAGAACAGAAAAAAACGAGGGGAGTAGAAGATGGGGTAAATTCCAGTTAGCTTGACAAAGCTTGGTCTTGCTATGGAATGGTGTGTGTTGCTGGGTAGAGGAAGCTCTGTTTTATAGGCGCGTGGAAATCCAATTTCGTCGATCCTCCATTTCCACTTTTTTCTTCCCTTTTTCCAATTGTCTCCTTTCTTGTGAAAAATCCTTGACAAGGGTGCCTGAATCAATGGCTTCTTGTGGTCCAAAGCTTTGTGTGGCTGAGTCTCTCCATGGGGGCAAAGCGCCACTTGCTTTCTCCCTTGATTTTCAAATCAGAGCTTACACAGGAAAAAACGGGAACAGAGGAAGTCGCTTGCCCACTGGGTATTTCTCCTACACTTATGGATTTCCTACGGTCCTTGCTATGATCCTTGGTTGACCACATGGGAGCTCTGGTAAAGGGTGGAGCTCGATGTTGGATTTTTCTAGGAGACGCTGGGCTTCGTGCATAATTTTGAGGTTGCTGGTGTTTTCCCTTCCAGCGGCCTGCACGCTTTCGTCCAACTGCTGGAAGTGTTTTATTTGTTTTTTGGGCTTTCTAACTATCGTGGACTTCCCTAAATATTACAGTAGCCTATGGGATATCTTCCTAAGGCATTGGACCCTATCTTCTCTCTCATGCTAACCCATGTACTTGGGCCCGGGGAATGGGCCTGAGTTTCATTGCCCCCAAGTGGCATAAAACTTCCATTCCTCGGTCCCTCAATGGGCCCTGTGAGTGCTCGTACCCGTCCATACCACAACCTTCTCAGCAAGCCCCGGATAATGACGTGGCTTGGGCCCACTTGAGTTGTAGCATGGCATGATAGCATCGCGTGTTGCTTGTGCTTGCATTTATCGCATCCTATTAAACCAATATTGAATTAAGTGGCACCGGATAGGTTTATGAGTGCGAACTTACGAAGTCGTGGCATTTTTGGCATGCTTGCTTGGCGTGATGCGTAACACATGGCTCGTGTAGGCGGGCCCTACAATTTCCCATTATGCCCTTATCGGGTTTCTTCTGTGATTAATTATTTGCACTGGGCCGAGAACGAGCTTGGGCCTAACCTCTGGAGTTTTGGGCCTCAACACTTATCTTCGTAGAAGATTATATATTGTCTTGCATATATCGAAGGAGGGAAAGTTTTATACCGTTAAAATAGTTGGGAAAACTTTGTATTGTTGAAGAGGAAGAAAATTTAGGGCGAGATTAAGTTAAATTCGAATGAGTTAGGGATTTTTAATTTTTTATATTAAATAATCGGTGTCATCGTGTAGCATGAAACATGACAGTAAATGGTAAAAACTAATGAAAAATGGACAAGTATAAAAAATTTTAAAACATGTACTTTAGTTTGAATTAGTGATTTTCAACCAGCCAAAGCATAGCTAAACCATCGTTTGGTTTGTTTCAAAATCGAACTAAATTGCTCGTATTGTTTTAATTTAGCAGTTTGAACATTCGCGAGCCATTTGTTGCCCACCCTACCTTTGATGTAAAAGTATGTATAATTTATATTCATAAGCGTATCTTTCCTTTTAAATTTTTTTATGCTGCATATTTTATAGAAAACATCTTGTTAAACCTTAACGATAAAGAGACATAAGTTTCTAGGGAGGGACCAAATAGAAATAATATGTGAGTTCTCTTTTTCTTTTTCGGGTTGGGTGGGGGGTTGGAAAAAATAATAGGTGAGTTCGTATGTATTTCGTGTAGAGCAAAGAAGATGATAAATAAGAGTGCCCCGCTAAGACACATGGACAGACAGACAGAGAGATAGAGAGGATGTCATCTCGTCTTCTTCTTCTTCTCATCTCTCAGCCATACCACACGCCTTTCAAAATCTCACCATGGCCACTGTGAGCTCTCTCTCTCTCTCTCTCTCTCTCTCTCTAAAAGTTAGTACCCATTACGAACTTGTTGAGACCTGCCAATTTCCCGTCATTTCCATGCACAGTCCTTAATTTCAAGTAGCTCTATTTTGCCTTATCTCATTCTTCATTCACATGTGTGCATGAGGTCTCGGTTTCTTGTTGCCCACTATATGTGCATATATATTTTGTATAGCTCTCAGCCGGCACTAAACTCATGGTTTGTGGATAAGCAGTTTACGGGCTAGTTTGCTTTTGGCTCTCCGTTCACCAAATTGTTAACTACTTGGTTTTGCTTTGTCTATATTGCTGTGTTTTTCTTTTAGTTTACTTTTGGGGTACCCAAGTTTCATAAGGGGGAAAAAATTAAAAGACAAGGGAAACCAATTTACCTAATGTTCGTCCAGATTTCATGAATAATGGGTCTTTCTTGTTTGCTTTATGGTTTGTTTTGTTCTCAAGTGTTCCAAATTGGTCTCAATTCAAATTTGGGGGCTTTCTGTGCGCTAGAGTTTCCATATGAAGAGATTTTGCATGGGGTTTGCTTTTCTTTTGGGCACAAAGATGTGAGAGCCTTATATTATGTGTAGAATTGAAACAAGGGTAAATATCATCATGAAATCTTAAGCCTTCATTTCTACTCAGACCAATAACTGCTTGATGATAATATGCACCTTTGGATCAGAAAAAGAAAGATGATGAATTCCAACATTGAATGTGCCTTTTCAGTTGTAGCCAGTGAATATTTTGCTTTTAGCTCTATCTGTCATGCAGCACGTGACTGTTGCAAAAACCAGATTGATGTCTTTGATCAATAATAGGTGGAAGGCCAATGGTTCTAACTATCATTTGTATGTAAACAATTTGGCAGTCAATACAAAGTCAGTTGGGTTTTCATGTAAGATCCAATCTTGAGATGACAGCAGCAGTCCGGGGATTCAGACCACTCATCTAAACCATCAAAGGTATTGATTTATTTGATTCTGAAGAAAATATGGCATTAGATAGAGCAAGGGAATAAGTGGTGGCCATTGTTTTTGGCTTTCATGTCTTTCAGACATATCATTTGGATGGATTTTGTTTGATGATGCTCAATTCAAAGTGCTGCTCGAAAATTCATTCTTGCTCTTAATGATACTACTTGCTTTTGCCTTCTCTTTGTGGTAAAATGTGGGCTATTTTGTTCACAAGAGATGATTCTCCATGCGAAATTGATGGCTTTAGTTTTTTGTTCAAGACAAGATAAAGCCTTTTGTGTGAGTTCCTATGATGCAAAGGGCCCTCAACTTTGCTTGGTACATTTCTTTTGATGTATTCCTCAGTAACAGAGGATTTTTTAGTGGATACAGAATACGTCTTTTTTGGTTGCCCTATGTGTATGTTCTGTTTTCTTAAAACTTTTTGTTTCCAAGAATTTAACCTGTGTAGATTGGTGTGATACATGGACTTCTGAAATAACTTATTTATTTTATCATATTTTTTTATAAGGTATGGTAAAATTCAATATCAATGGCTTTTTACTTTCAACAAGATATAGTTATTAAGGTTCAGTGACCACAGGAATCTCAGGCCTCAATCTCTCGGCGACAGTGTCTCACATGCCTATGTTCAACTGTTGCTTTGATAAGCAATTCTGCAATCTCTACTTCCATTCCAAAGGCATTTGCATTGGATGGAAAAGAGAGACCAGCTGGTTGCCGGAATTGTGGGGAAGTGGCGCTGTGCTTTGTAAGTATAATTTCTGTAGTTATAAATCAGAAGTGGAAATGATGATGACATTTTGATCAGTACTTGCATGATTGTTATACTTACTATCTTGGTAAAAACTGAAATCCTCTGGGGTATTCTATTTCTGCCCCCAAAATTCATTTGTGCAGATAAATTGTGCATTAAACTATATTGGTCCAAAGGTTCAGCTAGAAAACCAACTTTAATTGTTCAAATTTGTTTTTTCACTGTATCGTATTGATTTTCTTTGTTCATCTGCAAGTTCCTATTTTCTTTTTTCGTAACTGCGAGTTCCTATTTTCTTGGTCGTCTTCTTTGTAAAAAGAGTAGCTGGTCTGATTGATATGTAGTTAAAGTCAAAGATTCAGAATTCTTTTGCTCATGCCTTGAGGTTGATGCTTTGGCTTGTGAGAGGAGAAACAGATGTGCTTCTTCCTTTCCTATACATATATACGTATGTAAGAAAGGATAGTGTGCCTTAGAAAAAACAAAATAGAAACGTATGTTAGTTGGGTTACATTTTCCGTCAATTTAGATTTTATGTTACTATGGTATTCCCTTCGTCCATGAGATGTTAATTTGCTTTTCATTTAGGTGATATGTGTGGTGGTACAGGAAAATGGAAAGCTCTCAATAGAAAACGGGCTAAAGATGTGTACGAGTTTACGGAATGTCCAAACTGTTATGGTATGTAGTTCTCATCCATACTCATATTTCTGTTTCATCAAATGGTTAGTACCGTAGGAACATGTTTCCTTGAGGGAGAAAAATTCCATTTGGCTTCTGTGGCATTTGTGCTCGTCACAACTTATTCTCAGAAAATGAGTCAAGTAGAAAATTAAGAGCCATTGCAAATTATAGTTTACAGTTGTAAATTAAGAGCATTACTTCTTCATCCCATACCAACATTGTATCGTGTTTACAACTGGCACACAATATTTCTTTTTTGCCTCTCTTTTTATTGCATTTATTTTCTTCCTACTGGTGTGGATATGCATTTTATTTGATGAGTAATTTCCTGTTGTTGTCAACAGGTCGGGGGAAACTCGTATGTCCAGTTTGTTAGGGACCGGTGTACCGAACAACAAAGGTCTGCTTCGGAGGCCTGATGCAAAGCAGTTACTTGATAAGATGTACAATGGTCGGCTATTGCCAAACTCATAACAAGGTCGTTCTACATCAACATGAGCTGCCCACAAAAGAGTTGATTTTTGGCCGTGTGACCGTTTCATTTTAATTGTACAATACAGTGTTGATCATTTTAGAAGGGTTAAAAGACCAAAGATGTATATGTAGACTATATAGATAGCTATCCCTTCCACTACGATTGTGTTGTCATTACAGGGTTCCTCTCTGAATTTTGTTGCACTTTTAATATATTTTCTACGTCTTAACAGAAAACGTATTTAGGAACTTTTATTCTACAAAATTGAGGAAGTTGGATATAGAAGAGAGGCAGCAACAGAACAAGACTTTTGCCCTTTTATTTTAACGTAGATGCCGCAAAACAAATCTTGGACATATGAAGCATTGTATAACATCCACCAATGTAGAAGGAAGAAATCTGACTTGCATTTGTTTGTATATGTGAATGTGACAAAGGCAATTAGATGCATTCAAAGTGATCAAGAGAAAAGAATAGAGAAAAACTGAGCTATTCACTTGATTTGCTTCCATAAAGATTACAATAATATATAAGAGCCAAAATCTAAAGACCACGCAGTCCCAGTTCCTTCTCTGTAATTTCATCATGTAAATAGATTATTGCCGATATTGAAACCTTTCATCCTCCAAAATAAACTCATTCACTTGGAAGTGTCTTTTGCAGAAGACAGCTAAAAGGTTTTCCACGCCGTTTACCTATTTGGTGTGGAAAACTGAGATACTGTAAAATCAGGGCTGTGTGTTTGGAAGCTTGACGAGTACAGAATGTTCTGGTTTGTGCTCGCATTCAAAGTCAAGATGAACAAATGCTCGCTCAACTTCGGGAAGTTTCTCAATCTTTATCTGGAGGGTTTCTCCAATTGCATGTGCTTCTTTTAAGCGTATCTCCTCTGGGAGTTCAATGTCAACCTGTTCAATAACATAATAGTTTTCAAGCTATTTTCTTGTTATAGAATGCAGTATGCATAACAATGCGTGACAAGTTTTCCATCATGATAATTTAAGATCGAAATTGTGTTTAATATGACTAACCTCCACAAAATAAAGAACACCAAATGTGTAAGCACGAACTGTGTCAATACGCTTCACTTCAGGGTGCATTATGACAAGATATGTCAGTTTTTGTAGGAATTCAGGAGGGGCCGATTGTCCCACGAGGGAAACTGCATGTTTCAGATCACATGTTAAATAGTTGAAGTACAAACATTATCAAATGCGTACTGTCAAGCATCATTACGAACATATTTTCAACTCATCCAATAGGATACAATAATATGCACACTCAAGAAAACAAGAAGATTTTCCAATTCACAACTGGTCTCCAAGTTGATATAAAAGGATTGACCACACAACTAGCAACCCTGCAAAGCTAGCATGACCATTGGTTATGTAAAAGCAACTTGAATAGTAAGGAAAAAGGAAGAATAAAGAGAGAGAACTCCTCCATCTTAATAAGTCATGCAAGATTTTTGGAAGATTAAAAGGCAGTGATGAAAAGCTGGAAAAATACCTGCATTTTCCATAACAGTTCCGGACCAATTTACAATCGTGTATACAGCAAGGAGAATAGCACCAGCAGGATCAAGCCACCAGTAGAACCTATTAGCAAGAACAGCAGCAACTAACCCTACTACATTCGTCACCACATCAAAATAGTGATCCTGGTAATCAACATTCAATGAAGTAAGGTAACTTGGAAAAGTAGAAGACCTTAAATCCCTTCAGAGAAAACTAACAAAAAAAAGAAGCTAAGTAAACCTTCGCGTAGGCACGAACGATCTTGTTTCCTGAGCTCCTGCAATAAAACCAGAGTGCAAGTTTTACCACAGTAGCAAATATCATAATGACATACAGCCACACCAATTGACTTGAGGACATCTTTTCAGTGGGATCATCTGTAACTAGTTGTTCGACAGCCTGGATCAACACCTGAAATCCTGTAAGGAATTGCAAGGGTACAAAAGTTAAGCTGGTCTGAAGTTTAAGTATGCAACATAGTCTGGCTTAATTATATCTGGAAGTTAACCCTGGGAATTATAGAAGAAATGAAAAAGAACAAGAAAAAGGAAGGGCATAAGTTTCCTGCAAGCCTAATTGCATACCTTATCATTCTGGTGTGACTCTAAAGTTCGTTCTTTTGAGCATACACATCATGTACACTGTTATAACTACGAAGAAATTTTCTAGGACTCATATTATTCACCTCAAAATTAATATATTTTCCTGCATAGTAAAGTGAGATTGAGCACATGAAGGGAATGTTTCTTTGCATTACACTCTGACAGTAAGACATACAAACCATAAACCTCTATTGCTCCAGTTCCTGTAGAAAAGTGTCAATCAGATGTTATAAGAATTCAATGACTTGATCCTTGTTTATGTTGTTTAGGTTGTAAACTAACATCAATTCAGGATTATCTTAAAATGTTTTTGAAAGAGGAACATATCATCAAATTCTCAAAATATTTCAGGTCTGTGTTAGATTGGACATTACTCATGATCTTTTATACTGCCAATAGATTTGGACCAAAATCTGAAATCAGGCAGAAATTTGGTCTCCTTCACCTTAAATTTACTTGAACAAACAAAGTTGAAACTAAAGGATTACGTAAGAACAAAGTGTGTGTGTGTGTGTGTGTGAGAGAGAGAGAGAGAGAGAGAGAGAGAGAGAGAGAGAGAGCGCAACAGATACTAAGGGCAAGAAACTAAAGTTAGAATGACATACCAAGTGTAGCCATGATAGCAGCAAAGATGATTATGCCAACAGGCTGCACCCTCAATTTCCCAATAGGATATTTATAGATATTGATGTTTTTCATGGCCAGGTGAGTAAACCAAAGTATGCCACCAGCCATGAGATCTAGTAAAGAATCTAGTGTTGATGCAGCAATGGCTATGGACCCACTCTTTATGGTAGCATAGATCTACACATTCCAAAATCATTATCTTATCAGTGAAAATGCCAACATGAAATCACAGCTAAACTGTTATGTTTCTCAACATACCATACGTATATGATACTCACAACTGCATCCATTCAAACCCAAAAAAGCCTTCTTTTAAAAAAAAACTAGAATTTGACTAATTGCAGTGACAAATTAAGTACCTTGAGTCCCAAGAGAAGTATATTAGCATAGTTGGAAATCTTCATTGCTCTTTCATGTTGTGCTTGTTCCTCGAGATCGACCTCGTCGATACTGTCTGCTTGCACTATAGAGTCAACCTCCTCAAAGGATTGAAGTGTTGCAAATTGGGTTTCATAATATTCCTTCTCCCCTACAATTTAAAGCACTAACAGGATCAATTCAATTGTTCTTAACAAACCAAATAAACACACTTCAAGAACTACTTGTGCTCTGTTTGTTTGGTTGCACAGAAAACCAAGGAAAACAAATTAAACATAATAATCTTGTATTCGAAAGAACAAAAAAGAAAAGTAAAAACCACTTGTTGCCCAAGCATTAAACTTTTACAGAACCACAAACATTTTCCTACATTTTCTGAGTTACCAAACAGAGTTTTGGGGAGAGAGATACCTCGGTTTAAGCCTGTGGTTCGAGAGTAGTCGATGCCTTCAGGCGACTCGGGGTCGAGGCCAGCTCGAACATTGTCAGGGAGCCTGGAAACGAAGTCGTTTCTGAGTGAGTTATATGAGTTCCTTCGACTAAGTCGCCGACTACGTCCACCGCTAGCCAACAGCGGCGATTTCACACCACCACCCGTATCCGATTTTTCCTCCATTTGGACCCCCACGACCCGTGTTACTTAACCCGCTCCGAAACAATCTCTCTCTGTCTTTCTCTCTCTCTCTCGCTCTGACGAAGAAGAAGAAGAAGTAGCAGATCTTAAAAGAAGCAGGAGGTGAGAGCTAACTGTAATTGAGTTTCGCACCAAATATAACCAATTATCTTTATATTTTTCAAAAAATAGAAGAAGAAAAAAAAAACAAGACAGCGACACGTAATAATTATGTTCTTTAATATTACAAATTTGAAAAGAAAATGGTTCAATAATATCATCAATGCAATGCGGACAAAGATTAGCTCGTTCGTTTGGTCCCGAGTTCCCGACTGCAACTCCCACGGTGGCATGCCGCATGTCAGAAAACGTTTCGGTACATTGGTACTTAGTGATGTGGTGTTATTGTTACCAAGGGGGAGATAGAAAGTGAGATTTTTAAAAATAATTATAAATGTTATTTTATTATTATTTGACTTTATTTTTTGGTTTTAAGTGCTTTAAATTTTTTTTAAACAAAAAGTTAATTATGCTTATAGTAATAGACATGTGTCAAGTTTTGGGTTAAAGTGGTGAGTAAAAATGCTTCTCATATTAAAGGGTATTTTAAGAATAATGATAGGTGGAAAGATTGCAAGGGCGGAGTTAGAATCGTAAGGTTGGGGGGTTGAAGTAGAAAATACAAGTATATAAAGCACCTAATTATTCAATAGTTACACGTTTAGAGCTAAATATTTCTAATTTAGTCATGTCTAATTTGTTTTAGAGGAAATTTTAACTTAAATTATAAGTTGTTTATTACAAATTTTATATGTTATATATAATATAATGGAGGTGAGATCAAAATTTGTGGAGGCCAGGGCCACTTCAGGCCTAGTAGTGGAGAAATAGGACATAGGGTGGAAATGGTGGCACACTTATAGAATAGGCATTATATTCACTTATATTATAACAAATGACTGAATAAGAATTGAACAAGAGTACAACACTTTGATACTCGAAATCGCTATGCTTGTGGACTCTCTAGTTGCATTGGCAGCAAGAGTAAGAATCTTAAGATGATGAAGCGGAGAAGCAATAGGAGCAAAGCTTTAAGAACTTTTCGTTCGGAGTAATTTTTACATGCTTCGGATACACCAACTGGCCAATAAATATGGGACATGTAAAAATAATCTCCAATACACATAAGATATAAAACTAAAATATTTTTATATGTCCCATGTATATTGAATGGTAAATCAACCAGTGTATTGAAGAAGCATTTGTTGCAAAGAAGGACGATGCACTCTCGCAATACGTGTCAGCATTCAAACTGACAGAACATATTGCGTGTTTTTTTTCCCTGGTTAAGAGGCAACAAGTGCTGAGTTTAATATTACATGTTCCAGTGTGTTTTCGAGTAGTTAATTAATTTAATGAATTAGAAATAAGATGAAGAGAAAGTATTAATTCATAATGTAGTTCAATTATGTATTAATCACAGGGTAATAATGTCAATAGCTCCATGAACAAACGACAAACATAAATCATAGAGTACAAGGTCAAAGTCAATTTCAGATTGCCCAACTGGCCAATATTATTATAATGAATTTAGATATGTTTAGTGGGCGCTGGCAGCATTCTGACCGTAGATGTATGGACAAAAAGAAAAGCTTGTATGTAGGCCCAGAAGCGACTGACTTTTTGTACTCGTGATATATAATATCGTATGAATGCCCAACTGCTCTAAAATGATTACTCACTCATTGTCTCTTGTTGGATTAATATTGAATTCTGAATTTAGTAAATTATTAGAACAAGGCCACATGCACGTGTAGTGGCTGGCCACTAAAACAACACACAACGTCAATATTACTGTAGCAGACTCTCTTGCTTATAGGCTTATAGGCTTATAGCTAGGTTGGATTATAATATACATCGTGGCAGGGAATACTTGTTGGATTATATTCGTGTTCTTCACATCTTCTATCATTGTTTTGTCCGTTTATGTATTTATTTTGGATTTTTGGTTAGAAAGTTCGAGCCCAGATATGACCTAAATCAAAAGCATTTCGTTATTCAAGATGCTACTTGCCCTCTTTGCTAGTAAAGAAATTTTCATCTTTTCGCGAATCATAGTTTGACATATATGAAAAAATAATTCATTAAAAACACATTCAAAAAAGAAAAAAACTTTATGCATACATGTCACATCGTTATTGACAGGAATGTAAGAACTAGTGACGAAGCCAGAATTTTATGTGTATGGGGCTTCTCACAAAATATAGACAATAAAAAATTTGAACTCACAAAACATACCAAAACATCAAAAATCATATTGTGTATTCATTACAATCATCATTGTTCTTGACGAGTTTTCATATTTTGAAATCGTTGCCTAACAACCTTGTCATCTATACTATTAAAAATATATCTCTCAATATATGCAACGAAGCAATCATTTATCCATAAATTAAAAGACCAATTAAAATCAATAAAAAGCAAAAAAAATTCAAAATTTCACGAACTAAAAAAATCCATAAATAAAAAGAAAAAGAAAAAAGAAAAAAGAGAACTATTAAAAAAAACTTTAAGTGAATAAATTAACCTAATTAAAATTTGATAGTTTAATATGGAGTTTGAGAAAAAAACACACAGGCATAGTACATTGAGAAAGTCTGCTTTGCTGCCAGTGTATCTCCAAAAAAGGAGAAAAATGGGTTAGGTTTTTATCGATTTTTGTAAAAGAGTAAATATATAATAATAATAGCTATAAACCTTTGGGAAAAAGAAAGGAAAGGCTAAAGCTTGGTGGAAAGGAAAGCAAGATTTGGCTGCTGGGCCACAGCCAAATCTATATCAAGATTTGGCTTAAGCTTGGTCTAAAATAAACATATTAATTAATATAGATTATTCAATAAAAACAATACATATTACATTTTAAAAGAAAGAAAAAAGTTGAGTCGGGGCCAGTGACTGCACTGGTCCCCAAGTGCCTTCGACCCGGTAAGAACTCCTACTTACTTGGTAAGGAGAGAAGTATTTTCCTTATTCAAATCCCAAATTAACCGACTTCTTCTATAATAGTATAGATATATGTAGTTGTACTAGGAGTACCTACTATACAACATGCTTTAAAAAGAAAAAAATCTTTTGGATGTTCTTTTCTACAAGATTCTTAACTATATGTATCAAAGCCATGAATGATGAAAACCTTTAATTTATAGACCAAAATTTGTTTGTGCAAAATATCCGTTCTTCGTTGAAAGACGAATTTTGTATCGATAATATAAAAATAACATGTCGATATGTTCTGTTATTAATATGTTGTCAACAATAATATCGATACCATATTCATTATTTAATAACAAAATCAACGTCCAAAGTACTTAAATGAAAGGTTTGAGACCAGTAACCATAGATTTGTGAGTCTATGGCATCAAAGCGAGAATAGACTGGTCAAATAGTGCCAGGCATTATAGGGCATTCAGATGCATGTTGATTCCAAATCAAACTCAATCATAAATGGGAGCCATTTAATAACATTAGATATGGCTTTGGTGGGTTCCATGATCCTTGCCTCAACTATCAAACAAGAAGACAATGACTCTCCTGCACACATAAGCACCCTTCGGAAGACTATTCAATTTCAGTGCATTTTTTACGTATCATTTTAAAACGGTCCAAATGCAAACTACGCCACACCACAGACAGTGAGTGATGGTTGTCATGTTGAGAAAGTTGGATCATCAACGCAAACTGTACGGTGCAAAGCAAACGATATGCATATCTTTTGTTTTTGGCTACGTATCAAAGTAAGAATAAGACTGATCTAGTCATTTTTGGCTCCCTTGCCATCGCTATTTGATCTTTGAGAAAATTTGAAATAATTGCATAAACAGAGGCTGCAAGTCTGCAACAATTAAGCATTGTGTGGCTTGCCTTTTTCAATTGATGCTTCTTCATTTACCATTCAACAACAGTGCAAAAGCATTAACTTCATACCAAAACAGCTCTAAACTGAGACTCAACTTTTCACACTTACAATTTACAGAGAGAAGAATAATAAATAAGAAATTCTAAGATAGGCCCATCAAATGAGCATGAGACAGTTAGCTCATATGCTTTCACTCGAAATACAGCATGTTCATCCCTTTGCAAGCCGTCTTTCACTTTAGTGGTAAGTGCAGTAGAAAACAATGCCTTCGAGCTGTTCTTGATGTAGTTGCTGGAGAAAGATCACTTCCAATTTGGAACATCCACCCCACTTATAGTCAGAGAAAGCATCAACCATTTCATCTGTGGCTCAAATAGGACGCCTAGCTTTGTCATTCTAATAGAAGGTTGATGTTGTTTACTTGACATTTCTCACCTGTAGTATTATCAACCATAAATTGTTACAACACTTTCACCTGTTTTGATAAGAACTGCCACATATCCTTTACCAGCTTCAATTGTTAATACGATGAATCAGCAAGCAACAGATTCCTTTTGGTCACTTTGTTTCCTCTTCTTCTCACTTCGGTGGTGTGGCTTATTTGAAGCTTGGTCAGCCCTAGAGACAATTTTAGAGACTGTAAAACCAGCAACTTCAAAAATGTATGATCTATTAGGAAGCAATGCATTTCGAAGAACAACGTCAATACCATCATACGTCCAAACACTCAAAACTGCCTCTCCTTTAAGTCCAACAGCAAACCAACCAAGACCTGCAGCAGCAATATCCACCGAACTTGAATCCCAACTGTTTCCACTGATGTGAAATTCCTTTCTCACCCACTTCCCAAGCTCCTTGACTCTAGTCTCTCCAATTGGTGGCTGAAACAGTTCATTTTGGGATCAGAATTACATATATGCATACAACAATCATGCATTTTCCTAAACTTTAAATGATAAGCATATCTTTGATTTTAGTCTCATACCTACAGGATGGAAGCATCATAACTAGGCCCAATATTTTAAGCAGTTAGGAATGCTCGACACATTGGAGTTAACGAGGCAGATGCCCATACATATCTCTTAATCTTGAGTAAACTTTTCATCAGAAGAAAAAAAAATGAAAAAAGTAATAGGGAATTCAGAAAAGTTCAAACAAAAAAAAATCACTAAACAACCTGGTATTATACTAATAGAGAGTCGGACCTTGAGAAGCCACAGGTATTATATATAGAGAGCTTATCGGTATTTGTGAGTTGAAAAAATCTCCAATGGTAACATGTTAAAAATGAATAAGACTAATGATTATTAGACTAGAAAACCAGGGATTTGGAGAACCATCACTCCTCAACTAGTGCTAATACCTGTAATTGAAGACCAAAATGTTCCTCTACCATTGTGCATGCATTTTCTGTTTTTCCCATGTGTAATGGAAGATAAGGAGATGCCCATGCTGTAACATAAACAGTATCTACTGATGATTCTTCTATATCCAGCCTCATAAGCCCAGCGATATGAACTGAATAACCATCCTGAACCAAAGGACAATAAATGGGCTATGAAAAATGAAACGAATCTTTATAATTTACATGGCACGTAAATTAGCAACAAAGAGATCCATGAACCGATTCCAAAAATTAACAAAAGACAACTACTTTATTTTTTATGAGAAGCAAAAGAATATACTTTATTCAAAATTAAATGAACTTCCAATTCAATCAAGTAATCAGCTTTCTAGTGAGATACAAACTCAGTAAATATGCTTCAGAACATCAACAGAAAAGCCCTTCATTCTTTGATCACTGGATTTTCCATGCAAAACGACATTGGAACTTGTATCATATTGTTCAAATGGTTCCAAATGTTGTGAACTTGAGATGATTCATGTGTACAAAGTACAAACTAAACTTGGGATTGAATAGTGTTAAAAACCAAGATCACACTTAGCCAATTGAAGCAATGGGTGCTTATTAACTACAATACTACCAAAAGTAGTGCTTTCTAATTCTATCTTGAAAATATGATTCGCGTTTCATTACCTTATTCACATTAGGAGAAACAGATTACTATAAATTAACAAAGAGACATACAACACAACCCAATTCAAAGTTCAAAAACTTAAATAACCAAATACACAAGAAATAACTGCACTGAAATTGTCCACAATTTTAGACCATTTGTTCAGTTATACAAAAAATAAACAAGACTTTCCCACTTCACCTTTGTTGGTGTTGATCAAGCAATCTATTAAAGAAAATCAACAAATCACTCAGTACGGATAAAAATAGTAAAATCAGCAGTACAGCCCCGTAAGGGGTAGTTATGATCAAGTATGCTTACCTTGATCCTGTATGTTCTTGGTTTCAATTCCTTGCTAATGTTTACAAGACTCTGTTCTTCTCTTGTCAATCTGGTTGTAATCTGATGAGGATTCAAAAGCCCCGGCGTATCAAACAACTTGGTATGACCAGGAAGTACACCTTCCACTCTAACAATTCCCAATGTTGTTCCGGGCACAGGCGCTTCTGTCAGATGCGTAATCTTCCCTCCAACATGCTTCCCAATTGCATTTATCAACGTACTCTTCCCTGCATTCTGTGAGCCTATTGCCCACACATTCCCTCTTGGTCCTGCCAAGCTAACAACTTCATCAACAAGATTTTTCAACCCCCAATCCCTAACAGCACTCACCAAATGCACACTCGTTAACTTATTGGCTCCGCCCTCCCTTGCTCTTGTCCTAACCCAATGCTCTAACCTTGTTGGTGACAATGAACTTGGCAAAAGATCAATCTTTGTTACCACAAGCACCACTCTTGGCACATTCCCTGACTTCCCCTGTTTCCAAGCTGCTGAATGCTCCTCGATTGTATCCGAAACCAACTTGGCAACCTTTTTGGGAAACGACCCATCAAAGTCTGCAGCGTCCACCACCATTAGCACCACTGATCGGGTCCCAGAGGCTAATGCCAACTTCCTCCCAACCGTATGGTCAAAATCAAAATCGGGAAGCAAGTTCTCCACCGTTGGATCCTTCACTTTACCGTAATGCCTCAGAGAGTGGCACCGTGCACAGACCACCGGTTTCTCCGGCTTGAGTTCGACCAAATTGGATTCAGGGCTCAAGTTTTCGGGGTCAATTATGAGACCCCTTTTAAGGGAATCGTTGAATTCTGGCTCGTGCGCAACATGCTCGAGATGGGCACCCAATCGATAAGTCCTTGGATCCTTTTTCGAGGGTTTGAGGAAGAAGCCAGGGTTTTTAGGGTCGGAGTCCTGCATGTGTACGCCACAACCAGGGCAGACGAGGTGAGCTTGGGTGGTGGCTTCATCGTAATTCCCTTCACGGTTCAAGGGCAACGATTTAGATGACGAGAAGGGTTTGAAGAAGATGGTTGAGAATGGTAAAGGTTGAGAATTTGTGGGGTTTTGGAAATGGGGTTTTGGGATTGAAGTGAAATTAGAATATGGGGTTTGGGTTGTGAAAGAATGGGAAATCAGAGAGAGAGAAAGGAGGGGTTTTAGCTTTGAGAGGGAGTGGTTTCGAGCTAACAATAGCATTTCTTCGTTTTTGGGATTCAATGGCAGAGAGATGGTCGAGGGTTTAGGGTTTTAGCAGAGGAGGTATACCCCGTATTTTGTGCACCGGTGGTTGGATTTTGGGCTTTGGTCTATTAGGAGTAAGCCCGACCGTTTGGAAATCAAGAATAGAAAACCAACCTTAATCCAATTCCGACGTGAGGTTTTCTTGTACTGCTTTTTTATTTCTTTCCTCGGTATAGAACAATACGTTTTTCAATTTTTATTGGGGCTTTTGGTTTGCCAAGGGCATTCTGTAGGTCATCAAATTGTCTTATATATACATCAACCTTTATTGAATTATCTTTATATATATGAACGGTTGGTAAACGTTCATCAAAGTGTGACATATCAAAACAAGATTATCTTGTAATGACCCATGGGACTAGTGATATGGAAATATACTTCAGACCATGACTCAAGTAAGCTTCTTTCCAAAAGTTATCAAGATTGAATAGTGTGTGGAAATATACCTTGGACCATGACTCCAGTTAAAACTTTCATGCAGTCCCTGCCTTTTTTGTTACTTACAGAAGATCCATAGTCAAAACACTGTCCTAGATAAACTAATCAACCAAAGCATCTTAATTTTATCAAGCAACATAAATCCAGCCTTCTTACATAGTTAAGCCCTGAATTCCTTCCAACCTTTTATTTTTCACAGCAAAAGGTTACAAATATCTTTGAACAAGTTTCTAGTTTTATATCTCAGTGTTCTTTCCATATACGACCAGCGACTTTCAGCTTCAGTTCCTGCCTATTACCACCGGAGAAGAAGAGTGCTAAGTTCCTCTGAATGATTAGTCCATCTTGACTGTCACGAACTTTTCTGTGGCTATCTCGGATACTCCTAGGAATTCCTTGCCATATAAGCTTTCTGCCACTGCCACTAACTTCAAGACTATAAGTGAATTGCTTTGCCTCATCATCATCACCCATGAACCGAAGGAAGGCCATGTAAACCGGTGCAGTTCCAATGTGGAAAGCCTCAAAATGCAAGCAAAACTGACGCCCAAAACAGTTAAAAATCTGCACTACATTCAAATATCACAAATGGGTATGAATACATTGGTAGAGGTTGAACTGAATCAAATAAGAGAAGCTAAGCAACCGCGAAAAACACATTTGAATTTTTCTTAAAAGTGAAAAATGTCTTAAAAACTTCAAGGAACATACTTTTACAAAATAACAGCCTGACGTTCATATAGAATGAATTGAAATACCATCGTCTTAGTGGATAACACCTCCCATTGAAAAGAAAGAAGGCATAACCAATTACTCCGGAAAAGGAAACAAGTAGGATGTACAGTTTGCTGCTCATGGGGGAAGGGAAACAAGTCTGAGTATAGCTCACACAAGCATTCCAAAAAGATATTTATAAGACTGCAAAGTTTGTACCCCTTTTTCTACTTTCTTCTCAGCAATTAAAGAAATCATAGACAAAGATTAAACACGAATGTCAGCAATTTTTCCTTTCAGGATTAAGAAAGAGGAAAATTACAAATTAAGCTATCCCAGTAGGGTTTTATTGATGCAGACAGTGATTGGACTCATGGATTTCCCACAAAAGGGTGGCCTTCACACTAAACAGTGGAAATTTGAAAAAAAATGTCATCCTGAAATCAATAAAGGTACTTTTACTGGTAACACAAAAAATATTGTATTAAGTTTTTACTTGGTACTTAAAAGATGCAAAATTTCTGACAAGATTGTTTATAGAAATGCAATTTGTGCATGTTATATATATATATATATAAAAGAGAGTGAGTGCGAAAAACTTACGGTCAACATCCATGTAGCATTGTCAATTTCTTGGGCATTGGATTTAACATATCTATGGTTGAAAGTACATCCGTCATGCATGTCAACCTTGTGATCATTTTTAAGATGCATCATAAGGAGTTGGATATCTCCTGTGACAGAACAATCAGCTCCAGCATAAGGGCAGTTGTATGGACGATATTTACAGATTTTCTCATGCTTTAGCTTGCTGTAGTATGGGAATATATCTTGGCAACCATAAATTTGGAATCTACAAGGAAGATCCAGCGACTCTGCTACTTTCTCCAGTGCCAAGCACCTTATATTTCCAAGTTCATTGCGACACGTGGGGCAACAGTTGTGCACTCTAGCCTTACAGCTCGAGCAGAGAGTATGGCCATTTGGACACTACAATATAAGCTTCAATAAGTTCTCACATTGATAAAACCATATCCTAGGACATGTATACTAAGACCTATGTGCATGTAATGCAATCTGAAGATCAAATAATGCTAATGCATATAATGGGAAAATGCAATTGAGGCCCTCCTGGTAGCAAGTAGAGGCATGGATTTTGTTAGGAGTTTATGAGACAGAGCTAACATACTTGGGAGTATATAATTATATATAAGATAGGATGGTGTACATTTTAATCATCATGTTAGATGATGTGTGACGGTATTCTCAATTAATGCTTCACATTCGATGAGTAGACAGTTCTAAAGAAATCCATTTCTGGAGTACATGTTTTTGAGATATTCAAATTTGTGAATATTTTCTGAGTTGTATATATTTTATGCAATATAAATGAGTTTCAAAATTTGAGTAACTTTATATTAGATAATGTAATTTTGTACAACTACCAGATACTGCAAAGCCAATTAGCATCAATTGCAGGAAAAAAAAATTTGGTTCTATGATTTTTCTTATTTTGAAGTTTTGATAATTTAATATTAATAAAAAGGAGAATGAGATTCTCCGTGACCATTAAATTTTGAACAAATACTAAAACATACCTGGTGAATTGGAGGACACATTAAATTCATGCAAACAGGACACTCGAGTAGGTCATGCACATTGTGATTTGATGGCATTCCAGGAATTCCAAGCAAACCAGGGGCAGCTTTTCTGAAAGGGGAAGTCCTTACATCACCAGTGGAAGTTGCAACATCAGAATCTGCAAACGTCATATGAGACTCAGCCACATCCTCACAGAAGCGACCTCCAAGAGACATGTTTCTTCCTCAAATGTCAATGCCGGTACTCTCAAATTGGGATCAATATCATAGTCTATTCCCCAATTGTGTAACTTTTCTCAAGTGTCAATTTAATTACCCTGTCACCCACCATTAGAAGTTTAGTGGTATGCAGAACTTCTCTTTTAACCAAATATATGTAGTTGATTTTATGGAAAGCAAGGTATTTATCAGAAAATGGCAGAAAATAAAGATGCCAATCTACATTTTCAAGAAAGCCATCTAATTGCATTGAAGTCAACTTTAGACAAGTGAAAAACTTTATCTCTTGTGCATTTGGATGAGAGAGTTTGAGGTGGGATTTCAGGTGAGAAAGGGCTAGGGTATGATCTTGGGAAAAATTCGGAATGGATTTGTGAATTGTCAGACATACTTTAAAATGGGATTTTAGGGCCCAAATTCCATCTAAAAACACCACATAAAGTGGCAAATGAAACAAGGAGATACTGTGCTTAGTGACTATTTTCTTATTTAGTTGAACACCTCTTGATTTCTTACAACTCCGCCCCTAAACCTTCACTGAGTCTCTTAACTTCTCTAGGAGAGGGTGATAGAAAATGCAGGTGGCTCCACAGTTAGCATGGTTAACAAGATCTTTGTCGAATGGAAGCTATGAGCAATAATTTTATTGCCTACAATGGTATTTCCTGTTCACAACAAAATCTATCAGAACTGTTAACATAAGCGATCGAAGAAAAAGTAGTTTCACTTGCGTAATGAGTCTCAAAAGAAGACAAAAAAGACTAATTTGCGTGTGTGAAGAAAACTGGAAGAACAATTCTCTCTGGCCTCTCGGAAATTATGAAAATTTGAATAAAAGTAAAAGTAGTTGCCTTATTTTCTCACTGTGAAGCTTACAAAAGCATGAAACAATCTTGTCCTTCACTTGATTTATCAGAAGTTGGAATATTCAGATTAAACAACTTCCACATGATTATACCCAAAAATTCCAAATAAGAAAAATGACAAAACAATGAGTTGCCGTGCTATGGGAATCTTTAACAACTACAAAGCACAGTGAAGATCCCCGCAAAAAGAGAGGAATAAAAAAGGGGGGAAAGAAGACAAGCTGGCGATGAATATTTCCAAGTAAGATGTAACAAAAGTGGAAAACTCAGAAGCAAAGACAATCTAGAAGAGATGCTTTCACTTTTCATGACATTCTCCAGCACACATTTCACATTTCAAACCAATTTCAGAAACTGGAAGCTGAATAGTACAAATTAACTGCATACTCGAAACAAGCATAATTGCAGACCAGTAAAAGAACGCAAAACCCAATTCAAGCATCCCACCAAAATTGCACTCTGAATCAAACTACCCAATTTAAACAACACACAAACAAATTAACAGAGATGGAATAGAAAATCTTACCAAGAACTGTAAATACCCCAAATGAGATTTTGAGCCAAAACCAACGGCACAAAAAAGAGAACTGTCCAATTTCCAGATGAGATTCTGAGCCAAGTGCTTGAATATTCAACTTTAATCCACCCCAGCTTCCAATAATTGAACCAAATTTTTTTCCTCCAAAAAAAAAAAGAAAAAAAAGGAAAGAAAAGAAAGATAAACACAAGAAGGAGGATTTGAGGTGGAGAAGAATCCGTGAAAGCTGGCCCGGATTATATGCGTGTCTTAGATTGATTTGGGCATGACAAAGTTTCCAACTTCCAAGAGTCAAAGTCCCAAAGATGATGGATTTTTGGATATTGGCTTGCTTGCATTTGTGAGCGTGTGTCTCTGTTGCCTCTTAACACCTAAGCCCACTTAGGACAATATTTTATACTTTTTCATTGCAATTAATGGGTCTGTGTCTTTTAGCTCCTCCTCCTTTCCTTGCCATTTGCTCCATTTGCCCCATTTGCCCCGTTGGTATTGGCAAGCTGACAATTCCCGCACGCAATGTTTTGAATATTTCAAACCAAAACCAGCCTCCTGGCCATCGGACCGTTTAAAGTTGAAAAAGTGACCTCAAACAGAGTGGGGGTGGGAGAGGTGGTCAGGTGAAGTAAAGTCCATGCTACTTTGGCTGCAGTTGCATTGCTCGTTGGCTATTGGTTCTGGTTTTGGAAAGTCAAAGTGTCCAAGTCACTGGATCCAAACGTTGCAAAGGCGATGGCTCCTCTGAAAGAGACAGTCAGTTCGTGCGAGTTTGAGTTTATGTGATCATTTATGGGTCGCCTGAAAAGGCCATGTGGTCATGAATGCACGAATCCAAGGAAGATTTTGGCTTCCTGTTTTCGTTATGTCTCTTCAACTTAAGTTAAGGCAACCAAAGTAGAGATTTATGAGCAAATTTTACTCGTTAGCTGTTAGATTAAGGAGAGATTCTTGTGTCCGGCGTTATAAGTTCATTTAGATGAATTAATTCTACACTCCTTTTTATTAGAGTCTGACACAATTTACTGATCCTAACTAAAATATGATTAAGTGAAATAATTTAATGTGTTAATTTGATAGCTATACCACTAACCACTCCATGTTAATAACTAAAGTGCCATCTTTATCATTAACATAATCAATGATGAAGAAATTCCTCCTTATTATAAGGTAATCTGTATCTTTGGGGAAAGGTAATTGAACAATGTTCTTAGCACCGGCAAACGACAGACAACAACATTTGAACAAGTGAAGGTAATTGAACAACTTTATATACCTGTTTCTTTGTGCAGATAGGAAGATATATTATTATAATAATATAGTATGTCTCACACTGGGGGCTCCTAACCCACTCTTAGAGGACCACATGGTAGTTTTGATTGGAGGCCTAGATTGCTAGATATCATTGTCGCCTTTTGTGGATAAATTATTTACAAATGATAAGTATATTGAACATAAATTCTTGAAGAGAAATCAATGTTTAATGACCTGTCATTAGAAGATATTTTAACTTAATAATTGAGAGAGAGAGAGAGAGAGGTTGGAGTTGGACTTCTGGTTTCAACGGCAAAATATTTGTCTATCAATGACAAAAACGTTTTAATCTTGCCTTTCTCTTTCCTTGAAGAGAGAAATTATGGACAGATGGATACCATTGCTCTTTGAATTCAACATGTCATTCCTTCCTTTGAAAGTCTTTTTTTTTTTTTGGGTTGCTTCATAATAAAACCTTTTTATTTTTCTGGGATGAGGTTTAAACAAGAAAGCTTAGAGATACAAGATAACTCACTTAAACTTGTAACACAAGATTCAGACTGAAAATCAAGCAAAATTAATACCCTTTAAAAAAAAAAAAAAGAGACCTTACCAATATGTTTCTGTGATGAACCTGGTGTATTATTGGAACAATGAAAACAGAATCTAATTTTGATTAGAGGGGAAGAAGAGTTTTAATTGGAGTTTGTGTAGACAGGTTGATGTTCTAATTTTGACTGATATGATATGCCAAAGGCAGGCTTCTCAGTCAGAGTCACCTTGCGCGTAGTCAAATAAGAATAATATTCAGCCTTCAGCAAGAAGAGCCTACAAGTCAATGTGGTGGCTGCACTTCATGCATCAATTCTCCCCTCTATATATAGTTAAAATTTCCAAACAAATAAGCCATATATGATCCTGTAAATTTTCCCAGGAGTTTTCTGTTTGTTTCTCACCAAAGTCAGAACCATCTCGAATTAATTTATAGAAATAAATATTACTTCAGAGATCATGACCCTTTTGGGGGTTATTTCTGAGGCTTTCGTTCATTATCTCATTGCCTCTCCTGCAGTCAATATCTTCTGCATGATTTTGGAAAAAAGAATTGAGTCCTGAGATGTTCTTTTTGTTCACAGTGATCTACTTTGTGCTTGCTGAGGCTCTTCTTTATTGTCTCATTTCCTCTCCAACCAGTACCATCTCCAAAAACAACTTGTCCAAATGGCCTTTTATGCTAATCTTAGCTTTAACCTGGGTTCCGGATTTGATGATTAATGTTCCTCCAGCTTTTAAAAGTTGGATTAGAACATCGTACGCCACGGAATTCTGCAGCATATGCATATGGTGGTCTGCTTTGTGCTTTCTCAGGCTTTTACTTATTATGTGATGTCCTCTCCATCGAGTATCATCTCCAGGAATAGATTGCCCAAATGGCCTTTTATGCTACTCTTAAACTTATTCTGGATCCCAGTTCTGGTAGACTATGTACAATGAAATATGAATGGCTTTTGTAACCCAAAAAGCTACATAGTCATGTACTGTGATTAATGTTGTTTAAGATTATTTGGTTTAATGTTGTTAATGTTTGGTGTTGTTTCTAAGGAAGTGGGATTAGCAAGGGTGACCCAAGCATTAGGCAAGGGAGGCAATTTGCATAAAACACCCCAAAGTTATCTTTGTTATGGACTTTTGGCTTGTATTGCTGAGCTTTCAATCATTTGTCTCTGATCTGGATCTGGTGTCATATGTCCTGTGATGTTACAACAATTCTATTGAAGTGAATTGTTTGTATTTTCTAAAACATAAAATGGGATGAAGAACTACTTTAATTACTTAATTTTTTTAAAAGAAGGTTAAGAAAATATCCCAATCAAGATTTGACTTTGAAATTACAATTCATTTTTGTCCTCCTTTTCAAGCATTCATCAATATCATTCAAATTTCTCCACTTCACTTTGGAAACCTTAGTAAATTTTCTGTACTGATGAATTTCCATGAAAACCTATGTACAAGTCATATAGACTCATAGTGTTGATATGTTAGAGGAGAGTGCTATGCAATTCTAATATATCAAGAGAATTCTACAAATTGATGACTACTCTCCCAATTGAAGTATGCGCTGCTTAAAATATAACAATACTTAAATAAACAACAAAGAGGACATATTTACAGAGTTGCATGTGCCAAATATTACAGCTTATACGTAAAGAATGAAGTGTATATCATCATCATTAGTATAAAAGAGAATTATATATAGGACATGAATCATCTATATTTAGCAGGATTAGGGCTGCAGGATGGTGATGCCGGATCATCAGCAGCACCAGCTGGTAAGTCAGAGATGGCAGCCAGAAGACGGTAATGCTAGCAGAACGAACCGGCCTAAAGCTGTTGAATGACCTCAACTTGTTCTTGGAGAAGAGATTGGATGAACTTGAAAGGATGAGATAAACCAAAGCTTGAACTACCACAAACATAGCCACCTTCATCAATGTGTTATCCACCAACACCAAGGAAGTCTCCACCACCATTTTGTTGTTGTTGTTGTTAATGTCCTTTTTTCTAAGAGAAAGCGGTTGCAGCAAGAGTTGTGTATTTGCCTGAGCTAGAGTTGGGGAACCCTTGTTATATATATAGGAGGAGAAAAGGAAGAGCAGCCTAGTGGTTAATACTTTGACCACACACATGCTTAATTATATATGTAATTATAATTAATTAGTCTGTGGCATAGACTTGACTGCACAGGACTTCAAATTAAGGGTTCTGCTTTTTTGGATGAAGAGTGTCTTTCTGTTTTAATCATAATTATTTCCACAAGGTTTTGGAAGTTAATGCAAATGATGCAGTTGGGGCTTAGCTACTTTTTATTAATGGTAATGTGTTGATCACCAAAAGTTTAGAATAGTTGCCATCAAAATGTTGAACTGTGCTTGGCTGACGTGGCCCTGACTCTACATGATCTTTAACGTCTGTACATACTTTTAGTTTAGATAAGAGAAAGAAAGAAAGAAAGGAAGAAAGAGAGAAAAAGAATATTTATGTGTTTGCTTTGGAAAGAATCTATGGTGGGAAAAATCCAACGAGACTCTTGTGGCCTATACCGAAAGAAATACATAATTCCGTGCAAGAGATATGAATACAAACAATTCAAGAAAGACACTAAAGTGAAAAGTGAAAGATTAAATAATCCAATGTTTAATGTGTGTAAAAGAAGGTTAATTATTTATAATCATGGTGAATGTGTAGATTTTTGCAAGTGATTAGAAGATACCAACCTTAGCATTGCGCTAATGGGCTGCAAGAGATCACATGAAAGTTTCGTGTACCTTCATGCGTAAAGCACATGTTCACGCAAAGGAGTTATGCAGCTTGGTTGTTGTACAACAAAAGAAATTTACTTTAAAATGTACACGAAAGGTTAAAGGTTTAAAAAACGTAAGGGGTTTGTAGCTCCATTTGTTAAGAACATTCACCAACGCATCCGAGATTCAATCTTCAAAATCTCTATCCCGATATAACTTGTATAAGAAAAAAAAAGGGATAAAAAACAAGAGTGACACTACATTATTCAAGCAATTACAAGGATAAAATCATACAATACTTGCATGATAGATAGATAGAGTGCAAGCATCAATTTCAGTGTACTACAGTAACAATCGTATGTCTGAAGGAAACCAACACGTGGCAACGCGGTGTAGCCTAAGTCATATTAGTCATCTATGTCTTATGAGAGCAAGGCACGTGTCATCTTTGTGTCCACATGCAGGACACATTCAATCACCTAGCCACTGAAGTCGTATTTATAGCATGCACTACTATTCTTTCCCAGCATCACAACTTGAAGAGTAACCTTTGCAGTTTACAACTCAAAAACATTCAGAAGTTCCGGCATATCATAACTGTGTTGAAAGAGAAATGGCATCTCATAGGCAGAGCTACAGGGCTGGTGAAACCAAGGGCCAAACCCAGGTAACTCTTTCACAATGCGTGCATTGACATGTTGTTCAGCTACATTTCTTATATACAAGTTATATATTGAATAAGGGGCATTCGAAATCAGAAACTACGGGGGTGCATGGATAACTATTGTGAACCCCTTAAGCTACAAATCCTTCGAGCATTCACGCATTAGTTAGCTACAGTTCAACAAGTATTTATATATGCTACTTTTTTGTTTTTTCTCAGGAAAAGACAAGCCAGATGATGGGCACATTAGAGGAGAAGGCCCAGGCAGTAAAGGACAAGACCTGCGAGACGGCCCAGGCAGCCAAAGAGAGAACTAGCGGTGCAGCGCAATCAACCAAAGACAAAGTCCAAGGGAAGGAAGAAGTTGCCAAGGATAAAGCAGATGCTGCGAAGGGTAAGGCCTGGCAGAGCAAGGAGGTGACCAAGCAGAAGGCCTCGGAAGAGGCCGGAAAAGCCAAGATACGGCGAGGCCGGGAAGGACAAGTCTGAGGGGTTCCTCCAGCAGACTGGAGAGAGTGTGAAGAACATGGCACAGAGTGCTGCTGGTGCTGTCAAAAGTACCTTTGGCATGGGCAAGGCTGAAGATGAAGACACTCCTTATTATAGGAAGGAAAGGGAATAGTTTGAAGTGATATATGTTGTTACTTTCTGTACTTCAGCTGTTGTTTTTTAAGTTGCTTATGTTGTTGTTGCCGGGCAAAGTTTAGAAGTCGTGTGCTTTCCCTCTCTGTGAGATAGATGGGAATGTGCCTTTGGTTTTTTAGTGTCATAGGAGTGGAATTGTAATTTTCAGTCATATATGAAATGCAATCCGCTGAATAATTCCAGATGCCTTTGGTTCACTTCAAAGTCGACATGTCAATGGATCCCATAATTCCCATATATAATTCAAATACAATCAGAATATAATCCAAATCGGATAACCTTACAAATATACGGATTTAGATTAAGCCAATCCAATTCAAATTCGGTTACAAGCCTACTTTTCTTCTGCTTGATACAAGCAATAGTATAAACTACTTAAATTAAGGGGTATATTCAATTAGATTTTAAAAGATTGTTTTGGGATGAATAACTCTTGTGCTATTCAATTAAGACTTAAATGATATAAAAAGTCTAGTGGTATAGACTATTGGGATTTTTAAAAGATAGTGACCAAATCTATTGGTATTCAATGAAGAAATTGAAAGTTTTCTAAGATAGAGGAAAAAGGAACATGAACACACATAAGAATCTCGGCTCAGCTAAAGGCATCCAGCCTTATAATATAGATGGTGAGACAAAACATGCTTTACGTTAAACAATCTAGTCTTGAACTACCTAATAGTACCTCAGCACTAATCTTAGCCATAATCTGTTTCAAAGGGCAGGATGCTATCCTTACAGACAGAAACAACAAATTTTAAAAAGGGCAATCAACAGCACCTCTAGCAGTCAAGGTACTTTGCAATAACGAACTCCTTTCATGTCTGCACCTATTTCAAATTTCTAACTCGAAAAATTTGTCATTGTTCCATTGAGCATCATATAGTTCTAGTTTCATGAACACTCCTCCAAGTGCACTACACAAACAGGTTCACATTATCATTTTGATAATGAGATATGGCAACAGGAGAGACAGACGTCGTATAACAAAATCAGTTCAAATCACATAACCCAAATTTGGTCCACAACTAGCAACTCAAGTTCAAGCCCAAATTTGGGTATTTGCCTCAAAAGCTTGAAATACTTAGCCAAATAATTGGTAAGCAGAACAACGGCCATGTTGCATTACTTTCCAAATGCCTATAGACCATTTGCTATTCAAAACCAGATATTAAAAACTGAAAAGGAAAATGCAGGGGCTGTATATCTCAGTAGCATACTAGCAAATCATGTTAATGAATCACAAAACTGCAACTCAATCAGCTTAATCAGCTAGTTTCCCCCCAGCATTCATGGGTAAAGAGAAATCTCATATACCTGTAATGCATCATGTATGCTGCTGCCACTGGTTTGACTCAAAGGAAGCGGAGCGGGTGAGCCTTGGCTTGGCTATCTTCTTGTCCTCTTCAAGAGGGATTAGTGAAAGATTGGCTGGGTTCTCGATCATCAGTTTAGCTACCAGATATCCTGAGATGATCCAGGTCTGGTACTTCCTCGCTTCCTTCCCGACATATCTCCCTGCCTTGCAGTCATAGTCTTCTGGCCACCCGTTTTGAGAGCCGCTGCTCCACCTGTTCAATTGCTCTCTTAGCAGTCTGAGGCCTCCCATCTTGATACATGCTGCAGTAAGCAACCACAGCAGTGCTACAAGACAGATGCAACAATATTAACCAATTGTTTTAGAACAAACACATAAGTCAGAATTCTGTGAACAAGCATCAAAATATCATGAATAGCACAACCATTTGGCACGCTTTCCCAAATTACATTCAGAAATGTATCCCACAACATTTACATACACGAAGATTTCGATTGGAAAAGTGGTTACAATCAGCAAATAAAGATGTTTAAAATAAAAGATACTATGTCAGGTAAGTAGTGCTTGTAGCCTATTTTACTAAATAAAAACAATAACTAGCCTACTCACATAAAGTGGGTACTAATGTTCATGAAATGCAATTGAAAGGTCTCAGTCAAATAGAACTAGCACTAGGCTTCAAGTAGAAAAATAGAACTGCAAATTGTAATATCAAGCAAGTAGACACAGGGGACATTATCCGAAAGATTTACAAATCAACGGAAACTAACAAAACCAGCCTTGAGCCACCGATTTTAAGCAAAAACCTTCATACTTTAATGGTGAAAATGACTACTAGAGGTGCTAAAATGAATAAACATAGCACGTAACAGAGACAAATCAAAACAAGACATGAACAAAAAGAACAGAAAAGATAAAGAGCTAATGCAAATAGCACATTGTGATAACACCATCTCCATGAGACTTACTTGGCCAAGAGCCACCATTGTGATAACTCCATGAAACTTCTCTGGGTTATCTGTTGTTGTTCGGAAATCTTCTTTACAAGTTAAATCCTTGAACACACTCACTTATATGTTAATATTACGGAATAAATGGCCTAGGCGGGCGCTAGGGGGGGCTAGGCGGGGGCTAGGCGGGCTAGGCAGGCTAGGCTGGCGCGGCAGTCTAGGCGGTTGCTAGGCGGTCACTAGGCGGGCGCTAGGCGGTCTAGGCGGTTGCTAGGCGGTCTAGGAGGTCTAGGCGGGCGCTAGGCGGTGCTAGGCGGTCTAGGCGGTCTAGGCGGGCGCTAGGCGGGCTAGGCTGCTAGGCGGGCTAGGCGGTTGCTAGGCGGTCACTAGGCGGGCGCTAGGATCATCAATGGTGAAAAAGTTGAAATGCGGTGTATTGGTAGGGAAAATAGGAGGGCTTGTAGCACGCCACCACCAATTTGGAGACTTGACGAGTGTTACATCAGCAAAACAACAACAACAAACCTGCTCTGAATTTCCCCACAACTCTTCAGAATTTCATCCAGTTTTGGGATCAGACGATAATTCTTCGGAATATTACGACGATGATGACAATGACGAAGAAGATGGTGGTGGCTGGGAGCGTAGTACAGTTTAAAATATTCTGTTTAAATAGTATAGCCGATCGGCTATACTTTTAACATATTCTATTTAAAGTATAGCCGGCCGGCTATACGTTTAGAATATTCTGTATAGCTATACTCTTTAACGCATTCCATTTGTAGAGTCCGGCCGCCGGGCTATACGGTTAGATATTCTATTTATAGAGTATGCCGCGCAGCTATACTATTGATATTCTATTTATATAGTATAGCCGCGGCTATACGTTTAACATATTCTATTTCTTCTATCCATCTGAGAGTTTAGTCCAACCAAATTCTCTCTCTCCCTCTCCCTCTCTCTCTCAAATTCCAAGAAAATGGCGAAAGGAACGCAGGGTGTTGTTGGTATTGGGGGACTACGTGGAAGACTACGAGGCGATGGTTCCATTTCAAGCACTGCAGGCATATGGAGTGTCCGTTGATGCCGTCTGTCCTGGCAAGAAAGCTGGTGATATCTGTCGCACAGCCATTCATCAACTTTCTCCTGCTCACCAGGTCACCCACCTCTGCTTCTTTTGCCTTTTCCTTTTTCTATTTTTAATGAAAATCGTTTTCTTTAGCCTCATTACATCACTTGAGCACTGTCAATTGGTCTTTTCCATGCTCTGTAATTAAGCACACTCAATTAGATTGAAGATTGAATGCTTACTTCACTTGAATTTGTAAACCCAAAACAAGAAATTTGTCTCAAAGATTGAAGTGCTTACAATTCTCACATATGGGATTATGTTGCCTCCTCTAAAATTTGGAATCTGTTGGGACTGGAAATTAGTTTGTCAAGTTTACGAACGAACATCACGCTTTCAAGTTTAGTTTTTTGCATCAGCCAATCTTTGGTAGCCTTAATTATAGACAAAATGAATAAGTTTATTGTTGATTAGAGCCACTCTATTAGATTGACAAATAGCAATCGTAGGTTATAGTTCTAGGTTGTGTGGACAGCGAGACTAAAGTAAGCTCAAACAAGAACACATGTTAGGAGTTTTGTTAGAGTGCTTGCTCATTCATTATGAGCTAGAGAACCAACCTGTATTGAGCTTGAGTTCTGGGGACAAGACAGCGTGAACAAATTCTTGGCTCCAACGTCACTGCGTACACCATATTCAATAACAAAATTGCATTAGTGCCCTCGTCTCTAAGTGAAAATAATCTGATAATGGGCTACCTAGGTTTGCTGAATCGTGATCTGTGTTTAATTTACAAATCTTCAAATGCTACATGTCTTTCTGGTCCCCCTTTGTTTTAAATGTTTTTTGGTTTTCTGTTTTTTTCTTTGGTTGCAGACTTATTCTGAATCACGTGGTCACAATTTCGCACTCAATGCAACATTTGATGACATTGAATTTAACAAATATGATGGATTAATAATACCAGGAGGACGGGCACCTGAATATCTTGCTTTGGATGCAT